>QPKB01000333.1:0-42762 GCA_003546025.1 Camphora micrantha
GAAAGGAAGACAGGCGCGAGCAGAGCGGCAGGGCGCCGAGCAGCAAGAGCGAAAAGAGGCGGAGCGAGCCGAGCGGGCGAGAAACCGGAGGAACAGCCAGCGAAGAGAAAAGAGGGAAGCCCGGAGCCCGCGAGCCCAGCGGAAGCGCGGCGACGAGCAACGGCGAACGAACGGGAGACCGAGCGGCGAGAACAAGGAGAGGCCGGACGCGAGGGAAGCCGGGCCGCGGGAGGAGCGCCCGGCGGGGAGGGGAGCGCAGAGGGGAGCGCAGAGAAAAGAGGGAAGCCCGGAGACCAGGCGCGAGGGAAGGGAAAGCCAACGAACCCGGAGGAAAACGAAGAGGAGGAGACAGGCACCGCGAGCCAGGAAAGACCGGAGGGGGGGCCGAAAGAGGCGGGCCACGCAGAAGAGGGCGGGCAAAAGGAGCAGACGGGAGGAAACAGCGGAGGGGGGCGGCAAAAGAGCGCCCAGAGGCAAGCCACAAAGAAGAAAGCAGGGAGGGCCACGAGGGCAGGGAAGGCAAGCCACGCGCCCAGGACGGGGGAAAGGGAGCGAAGGGCAAGCCACCGCCGACGGGGCGGCGGACGGACGCGCGGAGGGCCAGAGACGCCCGGCCGACGAGCGACGAGGCGCGGAAGCCAACGCACGGAGCGAGCGAAAGAGCGCACGAAAGGGAGACCGCGGAGGGAAGGGAACAAACGAAAGCCCGGGGGGGAAGGCCGCAAAGAAAGGAGAGGAAAGCCAGGGGACCAGGCCGCACGGGAGGAAGAAAGGAAAGACGGCGGAGCGCACCGGCAGACCCAGCGAGGAACGGGAAAGCGAAAGACCGGAGGCAACGAAGAGACAACGAAGGACGGGAAGCGACGCAACGAGAGGGAAAGCAAGGGAGGCGGGGACACAAGCAGGGCGGGACGCAGAGAGGAGGCGGCGCCGGCGCGGAGGGAGGAGCCCGGGGAACGACGCGAAGAAAGAAAGGCGCGCGGGGGCCGGGGAGACCCGGAGAGAACGAGCGGCCGGAACGCCCAACGGCCAGGGCAGGCGAAGCAAAGCAGGGGCCGCGAGCGACGAGCAGGCGAGGGCAAGAGAGGCGGGGGCACCCGAAGAGCGGGGCGGGCCCGAGGGGCGGGCCGCGAAAGGGGAGGCAGGGCGAGCGGCGGGGAAAGAGACGAGAGGAGCGGACGCGCAGCGGAGACCGGCCCGATGGGCAAGCCGCAGCGCGGAACGCAGAGAGCGCGACGGGGCGGGACGGGCGCGGGCCAGAGCGCACGGCGAAGAAAGAGCGGCAGCCACGAGGGCGGGAGGGGAGAGAAGGAACAAGAGGGCACGGAACACGAAGGGAAGCGCGACGAGGAAGAGCGACAAGCAAGAACGCGCAACGACAAGCAAGGAGACAGCGGCGGGCGAGAAGCAGGAGGGAGAGACGAGCGGGACGGACGAGAAAAGGAAGGGGGAAGAGCGAGGCGAGCGGGCAGGGAGGCGGAGAAGAGGGAACAGAAGGCGCGCGACGCGCAGAGGAGGCCCGGGAGGGGCAGCGCACGAGCGAACGGCGCGGAAAGAGCGGCAGAAAGAGGCCGCGGGGGAGAGCGGGGGCGAGGGGCCAACCCGGGAACGGGAACGAGCACAGCGGCCGGCGCGGGACCCGCGACGCGGAGAGACGAGCGACGGCGCGGGGACAGCCACAGAGGGAGAGGAAGAGCCGGGCAAGGACGCCCACAGGGAGAGGAGGGAACGGCGGGGCGCGACAACCGGGAGAGGAAGGCGCGCACCCGCGGGCAAGAACGAAGAGCACAGGAAGGAAGGGAAGCGACGGCGGGCGAGAGGGAGAGCGACGACCAGCCGGCAGGCGCCGAGCGCCAGCGAAGGCGGGGCGAAGGCAGGCCAGAGGGAGAGAAAGCGACCAGGAGGAGGAGGGGGGAACAGGAGGAAGACAAGCAGACAAGACAGAAGAAGGGAGGAGAGAGAGGGGAAAGAACGAAGCGGGGGAGGCCGGACGCAACGACAAGGGAAGGAAGGAAGGCAAGCGGAGGCCGAAAAAGAAGGAAGCGCCAAGCGAAGCCGGGCGGGGCCGGCGGGGAGGACCGGCAGGCAAAGCGCGGGCGAGAGCGAAGGAGGGCGGGGCGGGCGGGAGCGGGGAGAACCGGGAGGCGAGCCGAAGACGCAAAAGAAGGGGGGGACCGCGCGCGAGGGAGAGAAAGACAGGCGCGGGAGCGGGAGGGCCGAGCGGGAGGGGGACGGGCGGGCACGGGAGGCGAAGGGGAAAGCGGGAGCAGCGGCGGGCGGACCGGCGCGGGGCCGCGACGAGGGCAGAGCGGGACCCGGAGCGGCGGAGCCCCGCAGCAGAAACAAACGACAAAGGGAAAAGGAGGAGCGGGCGGGGGCGAGCAAGACCCGGAAGGGAGGAACGGGAGCCGGGAGGAGCGGACGGAGAGAACGCCGAACGGCGAGCGCGCGCAAAGAAGCCAGGGGGGGAGCACCAGGAGGAAACCGCCGGGAAAGGCAACGCCGGAAGAGAAACGGCAAACAGCGGCGGAGGAGGGCAGCGGAGAGTGGAACCGGGGAGGAAGGAAGGAGGTGCGGGGCGGGAGGTGTGGATGGGCGAGCGGCGGGGGCCGGGGCAGGAGGTGTAGAGGCCGCGCAAAGGCGCCAGCGTGCGGAAGGGAAAAACGGCCGACGGGCAGAGCCGGCGAGGCGGGGACGGGGCGCGGCCGGAAAAAGACGAGAAGGGAGGGGGGAGACCAGGGCGAGAAAGGGCGCGGCGGGAGACGCCGGGGGGAACAACCAAGGGACGGGGGCTGCCGTGCACGGGGAAGGAGGCAGCGGGGCGAGGAGGGAAGCAGCGTCGCGGGCGAGGGAGGCGCGCGGCCGCAGAGGTGGCGAAGGAACGGAGGCACGCGCCCGCAAGAGGGCGAAGGCACGAAAGGAGGGAGCGAGGAGCTGGCGGGCGAAGGCGAGCGCGGGGCAGCGCGAAGCGCAGCGAGGCGGCCGGAAAAAGGGAACCGACCGCGAAGAAGGAAAGAAAGGGGCGGGCGGCGCGCCGCGAGGGCAAAGAGAAGGGAGGGGGCGAGGGCAGCACAAGCAAGGAAGGGCCGGGGGCCGCGCGGCGAGGAGCAAAGAGGAAGCCCGCGCGCGCCGGAAGGGCACAAAGAAGGAGGGGTGGGGGGCGCCCCAAGGGCGCAGGGGAGCGGCGGGCGCGGCCCCGGCGGGGAAAGCGAGAGCGGCGCGGGCGGGGCGAGCAAGCGGCCGGCCCAAGCCCCGGGTGGCGCGAGCGCGGAGGGGGTGAGAGAGACCGACCGGCGGGCAGAAGCACGGGGTGGCAAGGGCGGAGGAAGGCGGGAGGGGAACGAACGCGAGGGGGCGCCGGGGCAGGACGGCCGCGCGCGGAGAAGCGCGGCCAGCGGAGCGGCACTAAACAGGCGGACGGAAAGGAAAGAGAAGGGACTGACGACAGGCGAAAGCGGGGGCGGCGGCCGGGCCGGCGGCGGGCAAGGAGCGCGCCGGCGGGCCGGGAGGGCAGGAGGCCCCCGCGAGGCCCAGAGCGAGGGAGGCAAAAGGCGAGGGCAAGCGCGCGGAGGAAGGACGAGAACGGGAAGCAGGAGCGAAAGAGGGCGAGAGCAGGCCGGCGGGGCGAGAGCGAGCGGCGGGGGAGGGGAAGCGGGCGGCCCGGCCCCGGACGAGAGCAAAGAGGGCAAGGCGGAAGGCGCGCGGCCGGCCCGCCGGCCCGCGGCGGCGCGGCCGGGCCCGGCAAGGGGGCGGGCGGCGCGCCGGGGAGGCCCGGGCGGCCGGGCAGGCAAGAGAGCGCGGGCCCGGGGGAAACAGGAATGAGGGGAAAAAGAAAGCCAGGAAGAGCAGAGGAGAAGGAAGCCGGCAGGCACGGAAAGAGAGGAGGACCACACCCAACGAAGAAAAAAACGGGGGGGGGAACTCCCGGAAAGAAGGGGGAAGAGGACAGGAAAGGAAAGACAACGAGAGAGGAGGCCCCGAAGAGAGGGAGGGAAGGAGGAGAGCAACCAGGCGGAAAGAAGGAAAGCGAAGAGGACGGGAAACAGGAGCAAGACGGGAGGCAAGCAAGGAAGGGAAAGGAGACAGGAGAGGGAAGCAAACGCGAGCGGGCCGGGGCGCGGGCCACGAAGAGCGGCCGGGGGCGGCGGCAGGCCGGGCGGGCAAGCGCAGGCGGGGCGAAGCACGGCGAGGCCCGGACACGAGGACCGGCCGGCAAAGAGAGAGAGGCCCGGGCCGAAGAGGGAAAGGACGGCGGGAAGCGAAGCCCCGGGGGCGGGGGCGGGCGGCGGAAGCCAAGAAGGCCGGGGCCGGGGAGGGGCAAGCAGGCGGGCCCGGACCGGGCCAGGCAAGCCGGGCAAGAGCGCGGCGGGCCCGGGGCGGCGGCGGACGCGCCGCGAGCGAGAAGGGGGCGAGCGCAAGGGGCCGGGGGGAAAACGGAGGCCGCGCCGCGGGGAGCCGGGGGGGCGGCAGCGGGGCAGGAGCCCGGGCGGGGGGAAGGGCGGCCCGCGCGACGGACCGGGACGACGGGACGAACGAAGAAGGCGAGCAAGCGCGCGGGGGCGGAGGAGCACGAGAGGGGGGAAGCCCGGCGGGGAGGAGGGAAGCGCGAGGGCGGAGGGAGGGGCGGGCGGAGGCCGAGGGGCGGGAAGCGGAAGGCCGGGGAAAGCGCGCCGCGGGGGAGGGACGACGGCCAGGCAAAACGCGCGCGAAGAAGGCGGAAGAAGGCGGGCCGGGCGAGGGAAGCCCGGCCGGCCGGGGAGAGAGACGAGAGCGAGGCCCGGCCAGGGCGGGAGAGGAAACGCGGCGCGGAAAGGACGGGCCGGGGCCGGCGCGGGGGCAAGCAAGGAAGAACCAGCCGGAGGGAAGGAGGCGGGAAGCAAAGCCGGAAGCAAAAGAGGGAAAGCAGGGAAAGAGGGGCAGAACGGGAAGAGAAGCAGGCAAGCGGGAGAAGGCAAGCAACGCGCGGAAGAGGGCGGCCCGGCGAGCGGGCGGAGGGAAACGGGAGCGGGAGCAACAACGGGCGCAACGGGCCGGGAACGGGGGAAAAGGGGCCGGGGGGCAAGCGCGGGAAGCGGGGGAGGCGGGAGGAGAGAGGAGGAGAACGGGAGCAAACGGGCGGCAGGACAGGGGAGGCAAAAGAAAGAGAAGCGGGAGAGGCGACAAGAGCGGCAGCCGGAGCGAGCCGCCGGGAGGAGTGGGAAGGGCCCGGGGAAGGCGCGAGCGCGAGAAGGCCAGGGCGGGGGAGGGAAAAGGAAACGGAAAAAGAGCGGACCGGAGAAGCGCCCGGGCGGGGGCCCGGGGAGGAGAGGCGCGGGCCACGGGCGGCGAGGCCGGGCCGGGAAGGCAAGAGCCCCCGGGCCCGCGAGCGAGGACGGGCGCGGGACGCGCGGGCGCGAAGCCGCAGGGAGGAAAGAGGAGCCGCGCGGGGAGAAGGCCGGGAGAAGGAGAAAGAGCGCGCAGCCGGAGCGGGGGGCCGGACGGGAGGAGGGAAAGGCGGGGCAGGAGGAGACAGACAGAGGGGGAGGCCCGGCGGGAAGCAGGCCGGGAGCAAGGAAGCCGGGGCGGGGGCCCGGGCGGCCGGGCAAGAGCGCCCCGCGCCAGGCGGGGAGGGCGCAGGAACAGGGCCAGGACGCGGGCGCGGAGGGCAGGGCGAGGGAGCAAGAAGCGCGGGGCAAGCAAGCGCAGAGGGAAGGGACGGAAGCAAGAAGAACGAGCGAGAAGAGCGCCGGGCGGGGAGGCAGAGAAGGGAAAACGGGAAGGAGACCGGCCGGGGGAAGCGCGAGGGAAGGACCGGAGGGAGCGGGCGGGGCGGGAGGGAAGGAGGAGGGAAGCGCGAGGGAAGGAGGCAGGACGGCCCGCGCGCCGGGAGGAGCACGCGAGGCGACGAGGACGGAGGAGGAAGAAACGCGCGGCAAGCGCAGGGAGGAAAAGGAAGCCGGAGAGAGGGCAACCGGGGAGAAGGGGCGAGCGAGGGGCGGGCGGGAGGGAGGAAGGAGCGGGGGAAAGAGAGCAGAGAGCGGGGAGAGACCGGGAACAACGAAAGAGAAAAGGGGCGCGGGGAAAGGAAGGCAGAAGGCAAGAAGAGGAGAGGAGGGGGGGACGGGGAGAGAAGGCGGGACGGGGAGAGAAGCGAAGGCAAGAAGGCAAGCGCGGGCAGAGCGCGGGCGGCGGGGGGGAGGGCAGGACGAGGGGCAGGCGCAACGGGCACAGGCAAGAGAGAGAGAGAGAGAGAGAGAGGAAGAAGAAGAAGAAAGAGGCGAGGGAAGGAAGAAAGGCAAGCGGGGGCCAGAGGAGGAGGCGGGCAAGGACGGGAGCAGGCCCGGGAGCAAAGGCGAGGACGCGAGGACGCGCGGCAAGGGGAGCTAAACAAAACGGGAGGCACAAGCAGGGAGGCGAGCAGGCCGGGGCAAGGCCCGGCCGGGAAGGCAAGAGGGGGAGGGGAGGCCCGGCGGGGAAGGCAAGAGGCGCGGCCGCGGAGGGGAGCGGGACGCGCGGGGAGCAGGGAACGCGGGGGGGAGAGGCGAAGCCCGGCCGGAAAGAGAGCGAGGCGGGGGGGCGGCCGGAAGGAAGGCAAGGCCCCCGGGCAGCACGCGCGAGCGCCGGCCCGGGCCAGGAGGGAGCGCGCACGGCCCGGGCGGGCCCGAAAGAACGAAAGCAAACCAAAAAAGGCAAGAGGGGCACAACGGGAGGGGGCGGAAACCCGCAAGCGGCGGGGAGCCGGGCCGCGCAGAAGGGAGAGAGAGAGGGGCGCGCCGAGGGCCAAGGCCAGGGCAAGCGCCGGGGCAACAAGCAAAGAAAAAACGGAAGGCCGCGGACGCAGAGACCCGACGCGGCGGAGGCAGGCGAGAGGGCGAGGGGAAACCACCAAGAGCAGGAGCAGGAGCAAGGGCCCCAGAAGAGGGGGAGCGAGAGCGAGCAACAGAGGCACGGGAAGCAGCGGAGCGAGGAACAAAGCACGCAGCAAAGGGAGAGGAAGAAGGAGCGAGGAGAGGGGAAGCAGCACCGGAGGGGAGAGCAGGGGCAGAGAACCAAGGAAGGCAGAAACCGGGGAAGGAGATGGGCGCGCGCGGAAGCGGGAGAGAGAGCGGGAGGTGGGGGAAAGAACGGGACAAAGGGGACGACGGGGAGAGAAACGGCGGGCAACGCGGGCAACGCAAGGGGCAAGCGCCGAACAGGAAAGAGCGGAAAACGAGCGCGGCGAAGGAGCCAGGCTTGGCAGGCAGGAGGAGCGAGCAGGAACGCGAGCGACCGGGAGAGCAGAAGGAAGGACACAGGGGGGCGGAGACAAGGCAACGCAGGACGGAAGAGCAGGCCGGAGAAAGGGGGGGGGGAGCACGCGAGAAGAGCAAGCGGGAAAAGCGGCCGGGCGGACAAAAGCGAAGCACGCACCAGCGAAGCAAGCCAAGGGCAGGGCCGCCCAGACGGACCGCCAGAAGCAAGCGGGACCACAACACGCAGCCGGGAGGAGTGCCGGCGCCGGAAAGAGAAAGGCGGTGGGGCGACGACGACCGCGGAGGAGAGGGCCAAACAAAGGCGGCGGCAGCCCGGCTGGGGGAGAGCAGACAGGCCCCGGCGGCCCGGCGACGCGGGGCGGCAGAGCCAGGCGCGACCCCGAGAGGGGCAGGGCGAGAGGGAGGGCCACCCAGGGAGGAGGCAAGGCAGCACCCGGGGCAGACTACGGAAACACGGGCACGGCGGGCGGGCGGGACGGAGGAGAGGGGGAAGAGGGAAGATAGCAGCGAGCGACCGGGAGAGCGGGAGGGACAGGGGGGGCAAAGAACACCGAAGACCGGACAAACGCAGGCAAAGCGCGAAAAGGGAGGCGGAGCAGAGAGAGAGGAGGGCGCCAGACAACGCCGGCGGAAAGGAAGGCGCGGGCCGGAAGCAGACGGAGGGGTCGAGAGCACCCAACCGGGGAACGCACCGCGAGGCGGAAACACGGCGGGGGGCCAGCGGCGACAGCGGAGGAAAGACACAAAACGCCGTTTTGTTCGGTTTACAGCAAGCGCGAGCGTCAACCACGTAAGTACTCAATCAAAAAGCGGTCGTAGAAAAAACCACTCTCTTCCTTCTCTTTCGGAAGGCACAAGTTTCAGGGAAAGGCGGGTCGTAGAAACGTTTTGCCGGGTTTGGTCTTAAGGCGAAGTACTCTTGGGCGAGCGTATCATGAGCGTATAAGCCTCTTTTTGTTTTATGTTCCGTCCTGAAGTTCAATGCGCTCATTCTGCGTCCTTTTCACGGATGAAAGCAATCGTTTGTAGCTGTTGAGTATAAATGTAGTGGCTTTTAGAGGGCCAACGGAGAGTCAATCCTTCCTTTTCGTTACGTGGATAAGCGATTCAGAGAAATCATCAAATCGTTCTTTTCGGCGTTTCGATCTCTATGCGCGTAGTAGCAGTAGCAGTTCCGGCTGTTTTTATCCTTCGGACCTTTAAACTCTGTCCTGTTTTGCCTTTTTTACTCAATCTACCTGTTTCTTGTTTACTACTACTTACAAGTCCAGCGCAAATCTATCTTTTGTTCTAGCTCTTCGGCTCTAGGCAAGTTGCTCGTAGAATCAACTAATTCAGTTACGGGAAGCGAGGCGATTCACTTCCGGTATACTGACGGTACGAGCATCTGCGATTTCTCTGGACAGAAACCGGCCTCTGAGAACGTTTTCAAGTTCGAGGAGATACCCGATTTTGAGATCTGAGTGATTGGCTTCGATTCCCGTGCTTTTTTTGTTTTTCCGGGCTACAGGCAGATTTCGATATTCCCTCTTTCGGGAAGGCACAGTTCCAGTTCAAGCGGGAGGTACAAGAGAACAACTGCTTCTAAGTGAAAGACCCGCTTTTCTTCCTCTTTCTGCCCTACTGAAAAGGGGCGGCTTTTGAGATGATAGAGAGAGTTTCTGTTTCCGCCCTATGCCCATCTGATATAAAGTGGGCAGTTACGGGTTGCTGGGCATGGTGGAAACAGAAGGTGCTTGTTGACGGGCAGTGTCAGGTGGGAGATCAGAACTCATACCGCGGTTAGTCAAGCCTACAGTCAGAACGAAGATCGCAGTGCTTGTGTTGTGGCGGTAGGCGGTTGTACAAAAACCACTTCTTCTGAGAGCTCAAGGCGATGCGAACAGTAAACGAGTAGAAATAAAACTCCTGTTGTTCCGTGCTCGGGAGCTAGCCAAGTCAGATAGGCGCTCGTAGAGAATCTCTTTTGTTCCGAGAATTCTTGTTTGCAGCTCTTGGGCTAGTAGCCGAAGCTTTACTTAGAGAGGGCTTTCGTGATAGTCAGTTTAGTAAGGAAAGAAAGTCAGCTCTAAAGAAAAGGAAGTCAGTTCCAGCTGTAAGTGAAGGTTAGGCGTATTGATTGCTTTCTTTAGGGAAAGCGAAGCGTCAAACTGAAAACTCTTTCTGTTGGTAGAGAATCTTCCTAGCTATATGCGTAGCGGGTCAGAGCCTTGTCATATATAGGGGATTGATTGATTTGACAAAGTGGATTTTCTCCGGGGCTTGGTAGGTGTCGAATATTTCCTTTCCGTGCTGTCACTCGGCTTAGACAAATTCCCTCTTCCCGGGCTAGTCGGGTTTTTTCTCGGTATCGGCTCTATTAGTAAGGGCAGAGAGCATAGACAGGAGTTGAGCTGAGATCAGAAGTCTGTATCTGTAGTTCAGCTATTTGTCCGTTAGCTTTCCTTTTTTTGTTTGGTATTAGTTGAAGTAAGTCAGCATTGTCCTTCTTGCTGTTGGTTTTCGCTTCGCCGGGGAGGCTGTGTTCTCAATCGGCGAAGCCTCACAGCCAGTTGAAGAACGGGAGTGCTAAGAACGCACTCCCTTACCTAAACAAACCTTAAAACAGCTAAAGCAAACATAAAGGAAACAATAGGAAAGAAATCAAGCCAATGCCTTCAAGACTTAAGACTTCACTTGAGCAACGGTCGTGCTTCGCCTTACGGGAAGCACTCCCTTGCCTTAGGGAATTAGATCAAAGAGTTACCCAGACCTTTCACAAAAAGAGAGGCAAGGGACGAGAAGGCGGATAGAGCAAGCACAGAAAACGCAGGCACGAAAGGCAACTGGACACCGGGCGGGGGAGGCCACGGGAACGCGCGAAGAGGGCCGCAAAGAGCGAGTGGACGGAAGGCGCGCCGGAGAGCAGGGCAACCCGAGACCGAAAGAAAGACAAGGGGCGGAGAGCCGGGAGCGGACAAGAAGGCGGGGAGCGACAACGAAACGGCGAACGGAGGCGGGGCCAGGGCCAGCGGGCCAGGGCCGGAAGAAGACGCCAAAGAGCGACAGATACTTAGGCATTGATACCATTAGGGCAGGGAGTTGACTACTGCCCAAGCTGTGACTGCTACACGTAACTTCGCTGGCTAAAAGTGTTTGGTGACAGGTCAAGCTATGTATCAGGAAGGTGGGAGAGAAAGGCTGAATCTCATAGTTGCAAACATGCTCTGTGCTGCGCCAAGTAAAGACTAGCCAATGTTCGCTTCACTGACGTCCCATCGTTTTACGCTTACTAGTCCAGTTCCATACCTAGCCAATAACTTCACCCTCCCTTTCTTGGGCTTTCTCTTGAATAGAAGACCTCGGGAAAGCTAGTTGCCTTAATATGGGATTAGATTTAGGCACTTCAGTGAGCAAACTGGCTTTATGTATGCATCATAAGGTCCTTTCCTCTCTTCGGGGTAAGAAGCATTGGTTAGAAGTTCCAAAAAGCCATGGTTATTTAAGGAGAAGGCTCCGGCTGGTAGGCGAGGAAGGATGGGGAAGGTGCCTGATTGAGTTAGTTTCTTTCTCTCAGGATGATGCATGCGATAAGCGTTAGCTAGTAGCTCCAATCGGAAATAAAGAGGATCCGAAGGAGTCTGTGTCAGCCAGTGGGGCACAAGCGCTCTGTGTCAGCTAGTAGTGGGGCACCCACCGAAGCGACAGCAAAGGCAGGAAACCCACGAAGCAGAGCGAAGCGGAAAGTCCTTTGTTAACCTGAAACAAGTGGTCCAATCCAAGGACAGAGCTTGGACAGCTAACAACCGTTCCGTGCCGGGCCTCTCACCCGAGAGTCCCTCCCTGCACTCCTCCTGTCACTTCCTTCCGAACTCTTCCAAACGTTAGGAGAGGGAAGAAGAAAGCTGAAGGTAGGATTAGTTTATAGTCCTAATATTCGGTGTCGCACCCCCCAACCCCCCTGCCTAGGGGGGCTAAGAGAAAGGCAACCACACAAAGCCAGAGGACTAAAAGCTGGAGAGGAGTTATTCCCTTAAACCGGAATCAATCAGGGATCGCTTGCTCTTTACCCGTTCCTTTCGGGCCTCTCACCCGAGAGTCCCTCCCTACACTTCACTACCCCAAATCCGACCTAAATCCCATCTTCCCACACCCGAGGAGAGGGATTGAAGAGAGGAAGAAGGATATTAATCCAATAATCCGGGGCGTAAGGGCAGGGACCGCTAAAGGCAACTAACACCGAACGGCTAGAGAAGGAGGGATTTGCTTAACTGGCTGAATCGATGGGCAACCACTCGAACAGCTAGCACCGCCAAGACAACTCCTTTCTTTAGCCGTTACGCTCGGGCCTCTCCCCCAAGAGAGCTCCTTCACTCCAATCCACTCAACTCAGAACGCTCACTATGCTTAACACAGATTTCTCCCCCCTAAGAACCCCCGGTGGTGAATCAGAGCTGGCAGGCGGCCCTCGTAAAGGCGGTTAGGCTAGTTGGCCCAGTAAGGAGGGGGGGGGGGCAACCATACTCAAGGTTAGATGTCATTAAACTACTGGTTAAGTAAGCTAAGACTCAAGGAAGGATTACAATACAGTCTTAACAGGAGTTATTGTACCAGTTCTCTCCTTACGGATCCTAGCTAGGAGTTAACAGAAGCTCTAACAGCTAGTTAAGAGAAGCACCTCTGGAGAGGATGAATGGAAAGGTTTGTAGAAAAGTGAGTTGGTTTGGTTCCTCAGGTAGGGTGGCGGAGTGGATTCAATCGATTGAGTAGAATATGGTGCTGATGAGCCTTCGAGCTAGGGAGTGGTTCACCGGGTCAGAGACAAGGAATTGAATCCTAGTGGAATGGCCGGTTCCTTCATCTCATTGCTATGGGTTCGAGTCAGCAGGGACAGGTGGAAGGAATGGCATTCGATCCGGTCCTGGTGCTATGGATCCACTCGACGGAGAGTCACCTATGCTTCACTCGCTTGGGTCCGACTGGTGTATCGCCTTCCATCCGTTATTGGGCCAGCTAGGTCGTACCCGCCTCGCCTCTATTGGGCATTGGAATGAGTGGTTTAGCTTCCCTTCTTTCGGATGAAAGGAATGGAGATGAGCCGGGGAAGGGATTGAACAAGGTTAGTTGGCCGGCTCAGGACTTGGAGTTTCATCCATTGGGTCTTACCTTCCGGTCAGAGGAGAAAGAAAGAGAGAAGGACTGGAATCCTGGCACCCATGGGTTCGGATCGATCCCTTTGCCTGGGGAGGAAGGTTTTTTTCCTGGTTCTGCTTCTGAGCCCCCATCGCCAGGTAGGGGTGAGAGGCAAGCAATTGAAGAATGAGTCCTGCCGAGGGTGGATCCGGTTCAGGGCTCACCGGGTTCGAATGGATGCTATTTGCTTCGGTCAGCTGGTTAGCTCCTTCCCGCTGGGAGAGCCGGACATGGAGACGAATAAGGTGGAGCTTAGCGGGTGAAGGGAAGAAATGGAGTTGCTTCAATGGCTTTGCCTCTTCAGTAGTTCCCTCATTAGATCCAGTCATGGGACCTCCTTCCTTGGGTTCCGAGAGCTGGTTGAGATGCCCGGGAGAAACAAGGAAAGAGAGACCTAGGAATTGGATCATTGCAGGGATGCTTAGCAGCTGTTTGGAGACAATGAGAGGAATCGAGGGTCCGAAGGAGAAAGCTTATTGCTGATGGGTCAGGCGGATTGGAGGAGCAAAGATAATCAACAACAACAACCATGGTTTACTTTTACTTTCTTGGTGCACCGCCGTATCGCTACGCCCCTTGCCTTTATCTAAAGCCCCGTTGAATGAACTAATCCGTACCGTACTCGCTTTGACTGGCTTTTCTAATCTACGGTTTCTAGCCTAACTGGATAGCCCACTTCTTAACTAGGGATTCTAAAGAAAAAGAAAGATAGTCGACCGTAGAAGAGATCCTTTTTCACTAAAAGAAAGGTAGCCCGCCTTCCTAGTAATAACATAACAAAGATTCTAGACCCAGTATTATCGTATAATAGAGATGTCGAATTCTATCTATTCTATATCTCAATCTAATAGTAGATGTGATTTTCAGTCGGAAGAGGGTGAAAACACTGAGGAACCGGGTGCCGTAAATCGGGTACATCATCTGGTGAAGGAACACTGTCAATGCGCCGACTTCAGATCACAGCA
Organism: Camphora micrantha; assembly: GCA_003546025.1. Classification (NCBI taxonomy): domain Eukaryota; kingdom Viridiplantae; phylum Streptophyta; class Magnoliopsida; order Laurales; family Lauraceae; genus Camphora; species Camphora micrantha. Next base: position 13,370 of record QPKB01000333.1, read on the forward strand.
CTACTCGAAGCCATCCTTCTTTCTGGCAGGAACGAGCGTAGAAAAGAGATCAAAGTAAGCTTTCCCTATCTAGAAGTATCATAAGAGAAGCATAGACAAGAGCCTCTTTCTTTAGTCATGGAGTGAATCAATCAAGCGGCGGGCCGCCCATAGAACTCTCCAATCGTGCACCGAAATGGGGCCGGAGAGTGTATCGTAGTTTGGATTCCACAACAATCGACGTTTGAATCCAGTCCACCATATTAAGTGCCACGACACGCACGAGGTGACCATCCGGCTCCTCCATCACTGTAGTAGCGTCCAGGCGCCCCTCATCTGCTCCACTTGTTTCCTTGTTCTGTTCACTCACGTCACTTCCAATTCACCGCTTGGCGTATTGTATTGCTCGCTCGTTTACGAGGTCACTCTACACCCGACACCCGGGTTGTTCCCTTTCGAGAAAGAGGCATGACCTTCGCTTACGAAGCGAGAGCCTCACTCACCAAGCGGTGCCCGGATGGGCATGGGATTCAAAGGTTTCGCTCCGGAGGAGACTAGCTCGTTCCGCCTCCTCACGCTTGGCTTAATTTTGATCCCTCCACTACACGCGTGAGAGGCGAGCTCGCTGGTGCTCATTGAAAAGTCAAATCTCCCGCTTGCAGCGCCTCAGTTGACCATTCAGGCCCTCGACAACATTCCGCTGATACCGATATTGGTGTGGTTTACATTCCCGATCCGCTTAGCTACCTGCGCAGATGAGGGGCACACCCTCAAGAATTCAGACTCAAGTCCGCAGCAGAAGAGCACACCCGTCCTCGTCCTCAGAACACATGTTTTCACGTTCATGGATTTAACCTTCGTAGATTGTAGCACCATGAGATCAACGCTTTCATGGTTTTCACACCAACTACAGCGAAAGGAGGTCCTTAAAGAACTAACAAAGGGCTGTCGAACGACTCGAGTTCACCTTGGCGCGGCATGTCGCGAATATAGTCCCTTCTGCCCCGCCCGCATAATGGGATCTTCCAAAAAAAAGGCTTCTCCTATACAATCTGTAGAGCGTGGGGTCGTCCACGTACCCCCCGGCCCGAAGAGGTTGCCTTCTCGTCTACGGAAAAGGAAAGCGTCGGTTCGCCTTCTGCAACATCGACATGGCATAGCGCCAACGTGATTAGCGTGAAGAAGAGAATGCGTTCTGACCCTCCTGTGCGAAAAAAAAAAAAAGAGGAAATGCTCTACCTCTTGTTGTGCACTGGTCGAAACGAGCAAGGGGAATCCGGGCGAAGATGGAATCCACAGTATTTTCTTCACCGGGTCCAAACTCTCTGTTGAGGAGCTTCAGTGTCACGAAAAAGATGAAGCGCTCCATCCTTTTGGAATCTCGGATTGGGAAATCAGTGCTCCGATCTCTAAAGGCCTGCCCCAATTCAACACAAGTTACGAGCACAACCTGGCGTGGTGAGGCGGCGTCCCCAAGGTCGATGACTTCCGCCGGACTCGCAGGGTGACAGTTTGGGCGCCAACTAAGGATCCAACCCATTGTGATTGTTAGACGCTCAGACGCATATGATGAAAGGAGGGTCATGGTACAGTACAGAGCTCCACGGTATATGTTCGTGGACGCATTCTGTACTCACCGGGAAGGGGTTGTCCAGCAAACAGAAAGTCACCCCACTGATGACGATCCGAAGGATTTCGGCTGCTCCCCGAAGGAAACGTCGAAGCCTGGGGCTGGGAGACCACCGAACACGCATCGTGGAGACGAGCTCGCGGGCACGACGCTGGGAAACGGAACACGCACGCCAGAAGAGCGGCGCGAAAACACGCGGCGAGAGGCAGGGACCGCCACAACAAGCAGCGACTGGGACGGAGAAGTGCCAAGAAGGCACGTACGCCCGGCGGGGGAGGCGGGGAAGGAGGCGGGTGGAACAGGAAGCGAAGGGCAGGCGAAAGGACTGGCCACGACAAAGACGGGGGGAGCAAACAGAACGGACGCGACAAAACGAGAGAGAGGGCACCGAAAGGAAGAAGGAGAAAAAAACGACGGGGGGAAGACCCACGGGGCGGGCGAGGGACCAAAGAGCAACACGGGCAACAGTGTGGGGAGCCCAGGCGCCCGGCAGACGGCCCGGCGGGCGCCGAGCGGGCGAGGGAGGCGACGACGGCGGGGAGGATGGGAAGAGGCGAGGGAGGGCATGCGGGGGGCGACCCGGGAGCCGGGCGAGCCACCCCGCCCGACAAGGCCGCAGGGATGTCGAGGGGAGGCCAGCGGTGGAGGGCGGGGAAAGAACGGCGCCAAAAACGAAAGCGGCAGCGAGCCCCGGCAGCGTGCGAGGACACGCCAAAAACCGGAAAAAGGAGCACGGGGAGGAGGGAAGGGAGAAGAGGCAAAGGATGGGGGCGAAACCGAGCGAGGCGCGACGGAAGAAAGGACCAGCAAACAAGCGAGGCGAGACACGACAGAGACAGAAAGAGAGCGGGAACAAGACGGGCAGGAGCGGGGGCCGGAGGAGAGAAAGACGCGAGAGGAGCAGCGCAAGCCCACAGGAAAAAAAAACCGAAAGCAAAAAAGAAAGAAGAGAAAGGGGGCCCAGGGCCCGAGAGAGGCCGCCGGCGCGCAGGCCAGCAGGCGGCGACGGCGAGGCGACGGCGCGAGGACGGGCGGCCCGGGGGCCGGGGCGCGGCGCGCGCGGCGACGCGCCGACCAAGCAAGGCAGAAGGGAAAAACGAGGGCCGGGAACCGAGGCGGAAAAAAAAAAAAGGCAAGCAAGCAGCGCAAAAGAGAGAAAAAAAAGGCGCAAGAGCGAGAGGGAGCCCGAGCGGGAGCGCGAGCCACGGAGAGACCGAGCGAGAGGGAGAGAGAGCGAGCGAGGAAGCGAGCGAGACGAGCCGCGAGCCGGAGAGAGAGTGCCCGAGGAGCGACGACGCCGAGCGGGGAGGAGGGTGGGCACGGCCGGGGCCGCGCCGAAGAGGAAGGGGGAGCGGGCAAGCGGAGGGCGGGAGGAGGTGGACCGAGGGGCAGGATCCATAAAGATACCAAGCTTTGTGTTCGATGGATGTTCATCTCCGAATAAGTAGGTAGGGCCGGATCTTTTGATTCTTCTTTCCAGAAACCTGACGACAAAGGACGCACGCAGCAATAGGTCAAGCAATATAGGAGAAGAGGGGGCAGAAAGACCCACGCCGCACAGTGGCCAACACGGCGGTGGTGCGCGGGCCGGGCGGCGAGAAGAAGACGAATGGGAAAGGGACAAAGGCCGCGGCAGGCGGGTGGGCGCAGCGAAGGAACGGCCGAGAAGCAGACGGGGGCGGAGCCAAACGGCGGGGGCGGGCGAAGGCGGCGGCGGGCAGAGAAGAACGCAACGGGGGCAAAAACCGGGAGGAGAGGAGGAGGCGGCACCCCCGCGGAGGGGAGGAGGCGGAAACCAGGCGGTGGGGGGGCGGCGCCACAGGGCGGACAGGAAGTGGGCCGAGGAGGGTGGCAACGGAGAGGGCGAGAGAGAAAGAGCGCCGGAGGGCGGCACCGCAGGGGCGCGCGTCATGGGCGGAAAGAGAGGAGAGCCACCGGGGACACGGGCAAGGAGGAAGGCGGACCAGGCCAGGAGGCACCAAACCGGCGAGGGAACGGAGCGGCGGCCGGGCGGGAGGAAGAGGGTGCACGAAAGGGAGACGAACCGGAAGAACGGCCGAGGCTGGGGGCGGGAGGGAGGGAAAAAGGAGAGAGGAAAGGCGGGCGGGCCGCGGGGGCAGCGCGTGGATGGGGAAAGCCAGGAAAAAGGGGCCACGGGCGGGGAGGGGGGAGGGGAGGTAACGGGGCGAGAGGGGGGCGCGGAGAAAGCGGGCTCGGAAGAGAGCGCGGCGGGGGCCGCAGCGGCGAGAGAGGCGGCGTGGGGAGGAGGGTGAAGGGCGCGGGGCCGAACAGGGCCGGGAAGGGGACGACAAGGGGGAAAAGCGGAAGGCAGGCATAGGGCAGAGCGCGGGGAAGCAGGCCGGGGGTCGCCACAGCGCGGAGAAACGGGAAGCGAACCCCCGCGTGCGCGGGCGGGCGGAGGGAGAAGGGCCGACGGCGAGCCAGACCCTCCGGGCCGGTGGAAAAGAAGAGAGAGCGCCCGCCAGCAGGCGGCGCGGCCGAGCACGGCACGGCGGTCGAGATGAGAGCGGAGCGCGGCGGACCGCACCGGTCCGGCGAAGGTAAACGGGAAGGGGGCGGGCCGGTAACTAGCAACGGGAGAGGCGCGGAGCTCCCCTCCGCGCCGCGGGCCCACGCCGAGGGGGGCCCCGTGCCCTCGGAGAGAGGCGGAATCGCGGGGGGGGAAGAAAAAAGAGGGAAGAGAGAGGGCCGGTGAGACGGCCGGAATATAGGGATTCTGGGAATATGAGACTGTCGGGGCGGCCCGGGCGAGGCCCGCCGGAGGACGAGGGGAAGGGGTGAAGGGGGAGTGGCGCGGGGAACAAGGAGCCCACGAGACGGACAAGAGAGTGCCGCGGGGACCCGGAAGGAAGAGCCAGGGAGAAAGGAAGGCCCCACGGCACGGCGGCGCACGGGGCATGAAGGGTGGCGCCCCCGCGGGCGGAGGAGAGGGAGATACGGCCGGAAACGGCCGGCGGACGCCCAGGCGGGAGACCGGAGGGCGGAGTGTCGGGAGGACAGGGAGCCGCAGCGCAGGCAGCTGGGCGAGAAGCACCCCCGCGAGCCACGCGCAAAAGGGAGGCCCTGAAACTGAATTACAAAAGGAAGCGCCGGGAGAGGAGAGCTCCGAAGGAAGACCGAAAGCCGCATCGCGGGAAGGGCCTGGTGGGAAAAGGCGGAGAACGGGCACGCCGCGAAACCAAACGATGGAAAGGCGACACCGAGAGGGTGGCGCAAAGAGGCGAAAAAGCCCGAGCGACAACCAAAGACAACGGGGGAGCGCGCGAGCGCTAAAGCCTGCGCTGGAGCGCATCCGGGGCGGGCGCAAACCACGCGGGGGAGAGGCAGTAGGGTGAAGGGGAAGCACCGGCGCCCGGGCCGGAAGAGCAGACTAGTCGAAGCGGGCAGGGGGTGGACGGCCGCCCCACAGAAAAACAGATCGGAACCCGGCCAGGATGGAACAGGAGCGGAAGCGCCAGAGGGAGGCAAGAACGCGACGGGAGAGCGGAACGGAGGAACCGCGGGCGGGCGAACGCCCCGGGGAGGGAACAGAAGGGGCCCTGGGGAGACAAGATGCAAGGGGACCCCCGGGCGGCGTCGCCAAGGCGCAAGACCGAGATAGCCGTAGACGGGCCACGCTCAGCGACCCGGATTAAGGCGGCCACCACGACCCGCGGGGGAGCACCCCAGACCGGCGGCCGGCGGGCCCAAAGAAGAGACGGGATAAGCGCGAGCAAGGAGAGAGAACCGGAGGGGCCAGCCGAGGCAACAGAAAACACGGCGGAGCAGAGCAGGGGAAACCAGCGCGCGGCCGGCGGGGGACCAAGACCACGCGGCACGCAGACGAAGAAGACCCAAAGCCGGCCCGCCACCCGCGCCCCAAAAGCGGCGGCAGCCGGCCGCAGCAAGGGTAAGGGGGAGGAAAGGAGAGGGGCGCCGAATACCACGGGTGGAGGGGCCAGAAGTCAACAGCCGGAGGTCCAAAAGGACCCAGGGCAGCGGGAGGCGCACAGAAGGCAAAACGCGGCAGGGGGACGGCCCCCAAAAGAGCGAGAACCGCAGACCAGAGCGGGAGCCGAGAGCGCACCGAGAGGGAGAGGAGGAGCGCCGCCGTGCAGGCGAAAGGGCGCCGAGGAAAAGGCGGAGAGAAACAAGTAAGAACGGGGCAGAGCGAGCAGCGACGGAAGAAGGAAGCAGCAGCGGCAAAAGACGCGACCGAAGCCGGGCGAAGCGAGCAAGGACAGCGGCCGGGCCGCGCGCAACGCGGCCCGGCGACCGAGCGCCGGCGCCGGCGGAGCAAGGGCAAGCAGGAAGCAAGGCGCGACGAGCGCCCACGGAACGAGCGCGGAGACGCCCGCAAACAGAAGGAGCGCGGTGCACGCACGAAAGCGGGAGACGGGGCGCCGGGGCGCGGCGCCCGCGCACGTGCGGACAGAAAGGGCGCAGGCACCACGCGGCCGACGGCGCGGGACGAACCGGCCCGAGGAGAGGCCGCCGGCGCACAGGAAGGAGCAGAGAAAGGCAGGCCGCGCGCCCACGAGCCGCGGCGGCGCCAAGCCACGCCGACCGAGGAAAGCCAAACGGCGGGCGCCGGCGGCGCGGATAAGGGACGGCGGCCAGCAAACGGCAACGCGGCAGCGGTCGACGAACAAGAAGCGCGATCGAAGTGGAGCAGACGACGGTAGTTTGTAGAACGTCCAACCAAAAGCAGCGGGAGCCAGAAGAGCGCGACGCCGATGGAAGGGCACACTAGCAGGCGCGCGCGCCGACAGGGCAACGGCAAAGAGGTCCGTAAGGCGCCAGCAACGACCGGCGGCCCGCAAGGGAAGCCACGGACCAGGCGACAGAGGTGGGCGAGGGAGGCACAAAGTGCGCGCCCGGCCAAAGGGACCAGAGGCAGGGCACGCCGGAGACGGCGCACCAAAAAGTGCAGAGGCCCAGAAACCAAACGAGTCCCGGCCGCCGCCAGCCGCGGCAGCCGGCCCGCGGGAGGAGACCAGACCAGCGGGCGAGCCGCTAACGGCGGGCCGGGGAGAGCTGCGTAAAAGGTACCAGCGAGCGGAGCGCGACAGCGCACAGACGGCGGGACAACGGCCAACAGGCCGACGACGGCGACGAGCAGCGAGAGCGAGAAAGACACCGGCAGGACCGGAAAAGAGCCCTCAGAGGGCGGAAACGGGCCGGGGAAAAGCCACGGAGGAAGCCGCCGGGAGTAGAGAGACGGACGCGAGAGGGAGGCGAAGAAAGACTCGCCCGCAAAGGAGAGGGAGGCGAAGAAAGACGCGCCGCAAAAGAGAAGAGGAGGCGAAGAAAGACGCGCCCGCAAAGGAGAGGGAGGCGAAGAAGACGCGCCCGCAAAGGAGAGGGGGAGCAGGCAGGCCGCGCGGACGAGACGGGAACGGGGACGGGAGCCAGGGCCAGGGGCGGGAGGCGCGCGCGCCAGGGGGGGCGGCAGCGCCAGGCACGAGGACCGGCGAAAGGAAGGGAGGCGGACAGCGAGCGCGAGGGAAAGGAGCGAGGACACCGGGCGGGCGGAGGCCAGCGCGCGCGCCAGAGCGAAAAGCGCGAGGGAGGCAGGCGTCGCGGCCGGGCGCGAGGCGGGGGAGGAGGAGCGGCCGGCGAGCGCGAGGGAGGAGGCCGGAAGGCGCGCGGGCGAGGCGAAGGCGGGAGCGAGGACGCGCGGCCGAAAGCCGAAGCCAAAAGCGAGAGAGCGAGGCGAAAGCGGCGAAGGGAAGAGCGAGAGAGCGAGCCGAAAGCGGGAAAGGAAGAGCGGGCCAGCGAGGCGAAAGCGGAACAAGCAAGGACCACCGGTAGGGCAGGGTGGGAAAGCAGAAGAAAAAGTTCCGAAGAAAAGAGAAGCCAAGAAGGGCGAAGAGGGGGGCCGAAGCAGCGACGGAGAGGGGGCGAAGAAAGCGGAGAGAAGGCAAGCCGACGGAGCGACGGTGGAGACCGCCACACGCGGCCCGAGCCATGGATGCGGGCCGGCGGGACGCGACCGGGAAACGACCGGGGAGCCGGGAAGCGGGGAGCCAGCGACGAGGAGCGGGCGAGAGCGAGAAGCCGAGAGGGCGAGACGAGTGACGGGGGCGGCAACGCCGACAGCGCGAAGAAGAGAATAGCAGGAACAGGGCCACGGGATGGGGGCCGCGGCGGAGCGGGCACCAGCGCGACGGCGCGCGCAACCGCGAGCTGGGCAAAGAAGTCGGGGCGGGCAAGGGCGAACGAGGGCAGCCAAGCCGGCGAGCCACAGCCACGCCAAGGGGGCGCAAGAGGAGAGGGGCGGAACAAGGCCGACCAAGAACGCAAAAAGGACGCGAGGCCGCAGGGCGAGGCGGACGCCGCTCACGCGGGCGGCACGGAGCAGCAGCGAGCAACCAAGTGAAGGAAAGCAGCCGCGGCGCGCGCGACAGCGCAGGCGAAGAGCCCGAACACGGCCACCGACCGGCCCAACGGGGCCGCGCAACCGGGCGCCGGAGCAAGAGCGCGGAGCCGGCACCAGCGAAGGCACGCGGCTCAGCCGGGGAGAGAAGAAAACCCGGGAGACACGGCACCACACGCAGACCCGCGACGCGGTGGGGAGCAGCACGGCGAGCACAAGGCAACAGCAGCAACCCGGCGCAAAAGCAGCGACGGCAGAGAAAGCGCGAGCCGCAAGGACGAAGACCGCGCAGCGAAAGGAGGGGCGCAGGGCGAGGAAACGGCAGGGGCCCGGGAGGGCCGAAAGAAGGGGAGACCGCGAAGACAGAGCCACGGCGGACAGGACGAAAGCACGACGAACGGAGACCGACGGAACGGAGGCACGCAGGAAGGAGCGCCCCACGACGTACGGCACGCAACGGACGGGACGAAGGGACGAGACGGAAAGAGAGCGGGGCGGGCGGGAGGCACCGCCGGCCGGGCAGGCCGGGGCGGCGAGAACAACACGGGGGGAGCGAGGGCCGGCGCCCGCCGGAACCCAAAAGAAGGGGCGGGAGGCCCGCGGCCAGGCCAACGCCAGCGCGGGAGCCGAACCGCGCGAGGCCGGAGACCGTGGAAGCGAGCAGCGCCGCCCGGGCGGCCAACGAGGCAGCAAGGCGGAGCGAGGAAAGCGGCACGAAGCCGGACGGGCGCGAGCGGGGAACGAGGGCCGGGCGAGGACGAAGCGCGGACGGGACGGGAAGCGGGGGAGAAGGGGAACGCCGAGCAAGAAGCTTGGGAACACCGCAGCCAAAACCCGCCCGGCGAACCTGAGGGGCGCGAGCACGCACGAGCGCGCGGGCACACCCCAAGACGGCACCACGGGCGGCACGAAGAACCCGGCGGCGGCGCCCCGCGGGGCAGGCGGGAGGAGCGGCAAGGTAACGGGGGCGGACGGGAGAAAAGCGATGCGACCACCACCGGACCCCAAGCCAGCGACCGGGGGAAAAGCGGAGAGGCAGGCTCAGGGAGAGACGGGCCCAGGGCGCGCCGGCACGGGGGAGGGGCCGCGGGGAGGCCCGCCCCGGCGCGGAGGCGCACCGGGCGGGGTGGGCACACAAGACAAGGGCGAACGGTAAAGCAGCCACAGCAGCCACCAGCCGAGGCCAGGAGGACCGCGGCGCCAACAAGGCGATGGGGGGCGGCTGGGTGGCCGGGAGGAGCCGGGCCGGCACGACAGGCAAGCGAAGGGGCGCAGGCACGCGCCCGGAGCAACGCCCGGGAAGCAGGCGCACGGAGGAACAAAGAGGCGAGCGGCGGGCCCAAGCGGATCCCAGCCGGCGCCGATCAGCGCGATGCGCACCGAGCGGCTGATCGCTGCGACCGAAGCGGCGGGAGCACGCCGCAAGGCCGCTACGGGAGGGCAACGAGGCGCGAAGCGGGAGCAGGCGGGCGCGGGGCGCGGTCGCGCGGCGCCTACGGGCGCCCGCAGAAGAGGCCGCGACAAAACGTTAGGGCGGCCGGCAAGGTGGTCCAGCTGGCAGGCAGAGGATGCACCGACGGGGGGGCAGGCCGAAAACGCGGAAGCGCGCGGAACGCTCTGGCAGCAGCGAGGCGTCAGACGGACCAAGCCCGAGCGAACGCCGGCGGGCACGGCGGACGCGCGACGGCGCGCGCCGGCAAAGAGGAGGGAAGAGCACCGGAGCGGGGGCCGGAGACGTGTCGGAGGCGAGTCCGGGAGGGGCTGCCGACAGCCGTGGCGGTAAAGGGGAACACCAGACGGAGCCGGCCCCGCCCGCGAAGGAGAAGCGACGCCACCAGGCCAGAACGGGCGGCCCGCCGGCCAAAGGGAGAGCAAGCAGCAGGAGGAGGGAAGAAAAACGAAAAGCGCGCAGGCGCCGAGGGAGCGAACAAGCACCGGGCGGCGCGGGCGAGAAGCCGAAGGGCGGGGAAGACCCCGCAAAGACACCAAGGAAGAGCCCAACCCAGCCACGGCCGCGAGCGCAGCCAGAGACAAGCCCGCAACACGCGCGAGCAGGGGGGCCGCGACACCCCGGGAACGACCCACGGAGGGGCCGCCCCAACAAAGCGACAGCGAAGCGGGACAGAGAAAGACCCGGGGCGGAGGAAGGAGAGAGAGAAAGGACGCGGGGGCGCCAAAGGGGCAGGGAACCGCGGGGACAGCCAGGAGCGGGGGGGCCCACAGAAGCACAAGACCCCCGACGACCCCAGAGGGCCGCGACAAGCGAGCGGGGCAAACGAGGCAAGCGGGGGGGCCGAAGGAGAACAAGGGAAGCCGCCCACGGCGGGACGAAAACGCGGGACCACAAAGCGCCGAGCCCGGGCCCCAAACCGCGCGCAGGCCAGGAGAAGAGGGGAAGAGGCAGCGAGAGCGAGGGGGGCCGCCAGCGGGAGAGCGCGGACCCGGGCGCACCGCCCGGCACGCAGGCGCACGCGCCGCAACCGCGGGCGCCGCCAAGCCGCCGGACCCAGCAGCGACGACAGCCACCGCCACCGGAGCGCCGACAGAAGGCGGGAAGGGCCACCAACCAAACCGGCAGCCGGGGCGACCGCGAGGCGCGGGGGGCGAGCGGGGAGGGAGGGAAGGAGAGCGAGGGGGCCAACGGCGGGACCCGCACAAGACAGGCCGACGGCGAAACCGGGCGCCAAGACAGCACGGGCGAGGAGGCACCGGAGGCGCCCCAGCAGCGCGCAGCGGGGCCACGCGCGCCATCCCGGGCCGGCGGGACACCCGGCCAGCAGGGCGAGGCACGGGCGGTAACGACGTGGTGGCGCCACATGCACACGCAGGCCGCTCCGACAGCGGCATCGAGAGTGGGGATGGGGGGCGGCCGCCGCGAAGCCAGCGCCACGGCCTGGCCGCGCGCCGCCCGCGCCGAGGCGGGGCAGACGGCGCCGGCGGGGGGGCGGACGCTGAGGGGACGGGGCCGACGACCAGCGACGACCAAACAGCCGGGGGCCCACGAAAGGGTGCGGCGGCGGGCCAGGGGACACGGGGGGCGGGGCCGGCGTGCCGCACCAAAGAGCCCGGCTGGGTATGGCGGAAAAAGCGAGTGCAAGCGACGGGGAGGGGCGGGGCCGCCGGGCGCGGGGCAGCCGCGAGGAGCGCGCGGCACAGCGGCGAGCGCTAGGGGGGGCTGGGCCGACAGAGGGCGAGGAGAGCGCGGCGCGTGGCCGCCAAAAGCCGCCGGGGGGGGGGTGGCAGAGAGAGAGCCGCCGACCGCGGGAGCAAGCCCAACCGCTGTGTAGCGCGAAAGAAGGGGCGAGCAGCGCGCGAGGCGGCCAACGAGAACGGCGGCCACGACAACAGCACCGGTCGGCGGGAGCGCGGTGGCCGCCGAAAAGCAGGCTATTTTTTTCCATTCCAGCCAAGAAGACGAATGGTTCAAAGGAGATTGTACTTTCCAGGAGATAGATATCAAATCCGATACCTGTATCGGTGGGTTTGAAGTCATGTACTCAAAGCGATACGATATCAACTGTCCTGCTAGACCATATGGATACTCACATTACCACCCAGGAAGCAATAGAAGATCCGCAGGGAAAAGCAGCTGGGAAACTCACTATCTCGTAATTATAGCAGTAGTCTCGACAAGCTGGTGGAGCATGGCTAGATATAAGATTCACTGGTAGTATCGCGTGAATGAGAGCACACGAACCAAGATTGACCCGATCTAGGGAAACGGATAATGGGCCCGGCTCGGTGAAAGAAGAATGAGGAGCGGTCGTTAACCATGTGTACTGAAGTAGTAGAATATTCCGATGTGTCCCCTCCGGCCCCCAAGCAAGCTCACATCGTCGTACGAACAGGGAGACGACCTGTGTCGAGCCTCTCATACATTTTGGAGCAGCCAGGTAGGGATAACCAAGGCGCATAGGGCTCGGCGGCCAAGAATAACGAGGCGCAGAGGAGACTTAGTACTGAGGCATTGAAATCCGGAGTGGGACAGGTGACAGGTTGTTTGTTTTATCCCATACCATGGGTGCAGAAAGACCGTGGCGCGGTGGAGGCTGCTGTATACTCTGACTTTGCTGTATTTTATGAGAGGAGGTGGCAAACACATAGGGTCACTGTTGGTGTGCGGATCTTGGCCCGTCTGCCGGCTGCGCTTGTCACTTTGGTGATTCAGGTTTGCGCACAACGGGCGTAGGGATCCTTCTATGAGTTCAAAGGAGGATGTCGCGGGTTCGCGGGTGATGACGTGGGCAGCGCGGAGATGAGAAGATGGACGAGAAAGATAATCTGTAGGCTCTGATAGGAGGCGCGCATGTTAGGAGGCAAGGGGCCGTGCGGATGTACATAAACCGCCTTGGGTCGCCTCAAGACAAGCGCAATTTGAAATCGTGGCGAATCGCGGTAATGGCGACAAAGGAATGTTCGAGGACCGACAGGTACTCTATGTTACACGCTAGCTCTAGGTTCAACAGTGTTTGTGTTGTGCGGCGGCATGACGGTAATTAACGACTTTCCCGGGGAGCGGACAGGATACTGCGGCCTGGTAGTACGTGGCTGTAGACCGGGTCTCTCATAAACGTACGAATGCATACGGTGCGCGTAGCTTACGTCGCGAGAATATCCGATTAGGACGCGGCCCAGAAAGGGAAGGATGGGAAAGAAAAGAGAAGGAGAATGAGTTTAACGAAAAATTTCATGCCGGTTATCAGACCGTCGCCAATAGGTAGTTGTTTTCCTCTTACCTTATCCTTATATATGGTGTGATAAGCCCGATAAGAGCTAGAAAAGCTGAAAGTGAGAACACCGCCGCACAGCAAACCCAAGGGCAAGTCGACAGAGATCTAAATGCTCAGCCGAAAGAGGTGGACAACAGTAAAGATTTATTAGCGCGCCCGAGGTTAAGATGCAAGCACGTACTAGAAGCAGAGAGGAGGCTCAAGAAGGTAGAAACCGTATTGCACCAGGAGAGTACTTACGACGACGAAGCGTGCAAAGAAAAGGTAAGACGCGACATGAAAAGAGAGAGAGAGTAGGTGGTGCAGACATGGAGTCAGCGCAATAAAGACCAGAGGAAGGCAAAGGCGCCACACCAAGGGGACCAGGGGCGAACCTATGGCCCGCGGGACCCAAAAACAGAAGCGCGGACCAGAGGCGCGACCACCGGGCGGACCCACGCACAAGCGCGGCGGCGTGCGCCGCACGGCCGAGCGCCGCGCCGCCGGAGCTACGCGAAAGGTGCCCCTGGGGGGCGTAAGGAGACGCCCCTCCACAGCCGCCGGGGGGAAGAGAGGAAGAACTGCGGTAAGGACTCTCTTCCCTTAGGTAGTGCCGGCAAAAGTAGGTAATCGGGTCTCCTAAGAACTATTGTAGGGACTTAAGCAACTTCCTTTATCTATGGGCTACTAATGCGGCGAGAGACTCCGTGGTAGATCTCTCTTCACAGAATGGCTTTACAAAGGTAGCTTCACACACAGCAAGACCCTCCTCTTTTACTTTTACTAAAGTAGAGAATAGGAGAAGCGGTAGATTGATTCGTTTAAGTAGTTATGGCCATTAGCCTTTAATTCGTTGGAATCGCTAGTAATCAGTAATCGCGGATCAGCATGCCAGCTTTGCAGCTATTTTGGAAGTGGGGTTCTCCTAAGAATAAGAAAGAGTAAAGAAGTACTTTGTTCGAATCCTGTCACCTTGATGTGAGGCTTCAGCTTCACAGCAGGCTTCGGCTAGTTATAAAACCGAAAAAGGGGATTTTTATTTGTTACTAGATTGTTCCGATCTATGATTTTGAATCTCATATCGACTCTTTAAAGAGTCTTTCTTATTCCGAGTTCTGTGAAGAATTCAATTGGAATCTTTTTTTTTTTTTCGAAAAGGAATGACTCTTGCTTGAAAATAAATCTCATCATTGTGACGAGACCCCTTAGGTCTATCAAGCTCTCACATCTTTGTTGATTATTTGTTTTCTCCGCTGCTGTTCCAGAGGAAGCTACTGAGACAGTGGTTTTCTCAGCTAGGCAAGTGGAAGTGACCGTGGTTTTTTATTATATAAGATAGTGGAAGACACATTTGTTGGGCTACCAGGGCCCTATCTTTTGGATGGAATTTCATCCACAGAACCGAGAACAGATGGAATTGCCACTGCACCATGGGCGGATGTGGCTCAGGTTGTTAAGGAGCCCCTTTGCTCTGTTTTCGTGAAGAGCCCGGTGTCTTCAAATAGTGAGGTTGGTACGAGCCCTTGGTCCTATGGGTATGGAAGGAAAGTAGTCCGAGGGGTGGAGTTCCAAATAGGTAGGCCCTTCTTTACCCCGGTCAGGCGAGAGCTTTTACCCATTCATTCGTTTGTTCCGCTCAGCAAGTTACCTATTCTTGTTGGCATTGAGAAGCTGGGGACAAAGTAGTGCTATTGCCTGCGCGGGAAAGAGCTTCATTCATAACTCCATGGTGGGCGAGCAGAGTGAGGTGAACCAGTTCCCGTAGTTGGGCACGTCACTTCGGCAGGAGAAGGGGTGTTTGATCCGAAGAATGGCCAAGTCAAGTAGTTGGCCTAGTTGTTCCATATAGTATAAAAGGGATTTCTCCTCAAAGTTTTGTAACCTAGCTCAATTCGCCTCATTGATTCCTTAGCACAAGCGCTAAGCGATAATAATACCTTCTACAAGCCTGAAATCTCGACTCCTCCTTTCTTTTCGCCCAGCCACATTTCCATTTGGTTATGCTATACGCTAGTACTTGTTGCGGGGGCGGGTCATAGACTGACTAAGTTAAGTCGCTAGCTATATATATATAATTTTCTCAAGTGTGAAAGCGGAAGGTAAGAAGGAAAATATATTCTTAACAAAGAGAGTGTGTGGGCTGGCACCCCCCTGACCCCCTCAAGGGGGAGAGAGAGCCTGGACTACTTGACTCTGTGAGACCGTGACGTTCGGGCCTCTTACGGATGCCCTTCACTCCACTCTTATGTATCTTTCTTCATTGCCTAATCCGTATTGATAAGATTCATGCCTGAAGGTTAGGAAACAGTTCACTAAGATATCGAAATAGAGCTTCAAGCCCATATCAATCAAATTCCTTCCTTGCCTTTGTCCGTCGCAGTGATTTCATAGTGACCCTACCAGAATATCCATGGAATTACCCGATCCATGAAGCCTCTCTTCCCCAGTCTCGGGATCTTTCTCTCTAGGTACGGTTCGCCACATTTCAGTGAGTGCTCTACCCCTCGGTATGGTACCGGAAGTACTTGGTATTGGTAGTAGTCTCAATGTCTTTCCCTGCCTTGATAGGAGTTGAGGGTATCAGAGTTGAGAGTTGTAAGTAAGGATTCTCCTCTAGGTACAATTCCAGCATGCACTGGGAGAGGCAAAAGGACTTCGAAGCTTCATTCATTTGAGCAGGTCTCCCCTCGCCGAAGGACGAGTTGAGAGTGTCGGGAAGGAGCCGAGAGGGGCTAGGCCAGGTGTGACGGCAAGGCTTTGGAGGGCACAACAAGAAGGAGCGCCGCCAGCAACCCGAGAGCGCAGGAAAGCAGCGCAGAACAGCGCACGCAAGCAACGGAACCGAACCGGCAGCGAGAGGGCGGGGCAAAAGCGCCCGAGAGCGGCCGGACGGGAGGAAGCAGGAAGAGCACAAACAAAGCAGGGGAAGAAGACGGGCAGGGCAGGGAGAGCAGAGGCAGCAACAACAAGGGCAGTGGGGCCGCACAGCGGAGGAAACAACGGCGGAGGCGGGGCGCGCAGCGGCGCCGGCGCGGCAAGAAGAAGAGGGAGGGCAAGGCGAGAAAGCCGGGGCACCGCGAGCCGCGGCACCGCCCCAGCGGGAGCGCAGGCCGAGGCAGGGCAGGGACCGAGCGGCGCCGGGAGGCCACGAGAGGCCAGAGCGCCGGAACGGCGCGGAGGCGAGGCAACGACGGCGAACCGGAGCACAAGCGCCGAGCGAGAAGAAGACCGGGCGGCAAGTGAGAGGAGGCGGGCGAGAGGGACCAGCCCAGACCAGAGGAAGGACGAGACCACGGGAAGGGCGGCGGGGAAGGCCGCGGGGTCACAAAAAGAGAGGCCGACGAGAGGAGACGGAGGCAAGAAAAGAGAAGCCGAGAGCGACCGACCGACGGCACGGCCGGAGAGGGCCGGGCCGGGAAAGAGGGGGGCGGGAAGAAGGCGGCAGGCCAGGGCGGAAAAGAAAGCGGAGGAGAGCAGCAGGAAGGGACCGAGAGGACGGGACGGAGCAGAGGGCGGGAACAGGCGGGCGGACGAAAGACAAAGAGACAGACAGACGACAAACGAAGGAAGAAGGGCGGTGAAGGGAAAGGGCAAGGGACAGACGGAGCGAGACGACCAGGAGGGGCGACGAAGCAAACAGAGGCAAAGAAGGAAGGGGCGAAGCGCACAGGGGAACGGCGGGCGCCGGCGGGCGAACGGAAGCGCGGAGCGACGACCACCCGGCCCCGGGCGAGAAGAAGAAGGCAAGCAGCAAGCCACAGCAGGGGGGGTGGAGGAGGGCGTGAATAAGAGCGCGAGGAGGGCGCATAAAGGGGCCGCAGAGGTGCCCAGCGCAGAAATAGGCGCAGGAGCGCCAGGAGCAAACCAGAGGTAACAAAGGAGAACCGGGGGCGAGAGGGGAGGGAAGGAAGGGCAAAGGGCAAGGAGGGAAGGGGAACGGTAGTGCCCAAGCAGTGGAAAGGACGCGAAGCAAGGTCGGGGACAGCAGCCAGGCAACAAGACCGAAGGGTGCGCCGGCGCGGGGATCTGCCCTTTGAGGAGGACAAAGGGCCAAAGCGCAGGCGGGAGGAGGGAGACAAAGGGCAGAAGGAGGGGCGAGGGCGAAGCCGGAAGGGAGCAAGAAAAGCAAGTGGGGGGCGCTGGGGGCCAGCCCGAGGGGCGAGAAGGCGGTCTCGAAAAGGGAAAGGAGGACGGGCGAGAGCGGGAGAAGACAGCAAGGAGGACGGCAGGAGGAAGCGGGGAGAGAGAGACGGCAGGAAAAAGGAGAAGAGGTGGGGAAGGGGGGACCCAGAAGGAGGGAAGAGATAATGAGGTGTCGGGGAGGGGAAAGAGCCGCACGAGCCGGGAGGAGGACAAGAAAGCACCCGACGTCGAGCAGTAAAAGCGAGAGGTGGGCGAGCCGAGTCGACAAACAAAACGCCGGGGGAAGCCCGGGGGAGGGATAGGAGGAAAGCAACGCGGGGAAAGAGCGGGGGGCGCACCGGGGAACAAGCCCAACAAAGCACGGCGGGCCCGACCAAAGGGCGGCGAGGCGGGCCGGCGGCGCGCCAGGCGAGCGGGCGCCGCGGGGGAAAGCCAGAGTGGCGCCAGGCGGAGTACGCGGCGGGAGCAGGCGGGAACGAGGAGGCCACGACGAAGTAAGGAGGGGAGACACGGGCGGACGAACGAGAAGGCCGGTGGAAGAACAGAAGAGAGAATGTAAAGGCGAGAGGCCGGAGGGGACACGGTGAGCAAAGCAGGCCAACGAAAAAGCAGGGCGGGCGGCCGGGAGTGCAACAACCAGGGCGGGCCGGGCAGGGCCGAGGCAGGAAGAGGAGAAGCAAGGAGCGGGAGAAGAGGCGGGCCCGGCAGACAGCGAGGCAAAAGACAAGCGAACAACGCGGGAGAGGAGGAGCGAGGCCAGCAGGGAACACGAGGACGGGACAGGAGGGCCGAGGAAGCAAAGGGCAAAGGCCAAGAGCGGAAGAAGAGCAGCGACAAGCCGCGCGACCGGAGGGAGAGGCGAGCCGAGCGCGCGAGGCAAGGAAGAACGGGGACGGGCCAGGCGGCAGAGCGAGCGCGAAAGCGGGGCCGGAGAGCGGAGCGCGACACGGCACGAGGGGCCGGGGAGCCGGCCGGACCGGCAGGAGGGGCGGAGCGGACACGACACGGCGGGGCGGGAGATGCGCGGGGAGCAAGAGACCGGAGGAGGAGCAGCGAATGGGGGGGGACAGAAGGGGCCGCGTCCAGACGCCGAGCCGGCGGAGAGCGGACGCGCGGCACACGGAGTAAAGATAAGAGAGCGGTAACGACCGAGCGGAGAGGAAAAGAAAGAAGGGCGGGAAGAGTGAGGGGCCAGGGAAAGGGAGGGATGGTGAGGGCGCCCGACCGGAGCGGGCGCGGCAAGCGGCACGGGAGGGGACGGGGTAGGGCGCGGAAGAAGCGATCCCGCGACCGCAGCGCCAGCGAGAGCGCGTGCCGACAGGAAGCCCACCGCCGGGCAGGAAGGGAACGATCCAAGAGAGCGAGAAAGGGCGGGACAAGCGCCCAGGGCAACGTGCAGAGGGCGCGCCCAGACGGGCAGACCAGGCAGCGACAGCGGAAAGCGAGCAAAGAGAGCGGGAGAAACAGGCCGCACGCAGCCAGGACCGAAAGCGGGCAAGGCCAAAAAGGGAGGTGAAGCGAGAGAGGGAGCCGCGCCGAGGCAAGTCCGCGACGAGCACACGCGTAGCAGCAGGAACCGAGGTAGCGTAGGACCGTGCCGACCCGATGAGTCGGAATTACAACCTAAGAGACTATGTGACGCGCTTGCGTTCAGGGCGTAAAGAGCGAAGAACGAAGGGGAGGGGAAGATGAGGACAAGATGGGACGGGGACGCGAAGGGAAAACGGTACGACGGAAGGGAGCGCGCCGAGAGCCGGCACACCGAAGGCAGCGTAGAGAGAGGCATCAGCGGCGAAGACGCATGGGCGGGAACAGTCGCGCATGAGAGCGAGAGCGCGCCGCGCCTTGATCGGAAGTCGAGGCCCTGGAAAGCTTGAGGGCGAATAGACGTGAGACTCTGCTGATTGCGTGCCGTGGGGGACTAAGGGAGGCAGACCATATCGACCGGTCCTACGCTAGCGGGGTGCACAGGCGGGCGATAAGCGCCGCCGCCCCGCGGGCGGAGCGAGGTACGAGAGCGAGACGGAGCTGGAGAGAAGGGCAAGAAACGTCACGCAAGAGCCGGGCTGTGCGCTCGAGGCCAGAGAGCGGCAGTGACAGCCAGGAATCAGCCACGATTAAGTACGCAAGGGGGGACAGGACCAGAGATGAAGACGAAACCGCGGGGCAGCGCGAGGACGCGGGAGAATACGGATGAGAGGAGAAGGATGGAGACAGCAGAGCAAGGTGGACGGAGGCCATAAGGCGGCGGCAGGGTAAAAAGACAAGAAGTGACCAGCTAAGTGACCAGAGTAATGACAAGTGAAGGAGCCGGATTAAACGAGGTGAAACGTCATACGGCGAATATGGCTGTAGGATGCCAGCAGGCGCACAGCAGGAGGGGCCAGTAGTGAGAAGTAGCGAAGGGGTAAGAATGCAGTGGTCTTTAAGAAGAGAATAAAATGTGTTGTGGGATGGTATTAGGGGCGGGGGGGGCTGGGGCCCAGTGGGGAGAAAAAAGAGCTTGGGCAACGCTTGGGAGGGCCTACGAAAGAAACCGCGCGGCCCAGCAGGAGGGGGGGCGAGCGAGCGAGAAATAGCGGAAGCGAGACGGGTGGTGGCGGAGGGAGCCCGCCCGGAAGAAACCATAAAGAAAGGTAGAGGGAAAGAAAAGACGGGGGACGCGGGCAACGAATCGGCCGGGCGAGCGGTACGGCGACCGGTGAGAAGGCACACCAACGCGAAAAAGAAAAGGACACGCAACAAAAAAGAGAAGGAAGACAAGGGGAAAACGGGCTGGCGGCAGCCGAGCGACCCGCGCGCGAGGAGAAGAGACCACGGGAAGAAAAAAAACCGCACAGCAGCGGCTTCGAGAACAGCCAAGGAGTGGACAGAGCGGATTAGGCAAGAATTTAGGCAAGGGCAGCGCGGACGGAACAAGAACACCGGGACGAGAAGAGAGGGCAGCGGCAACAGGAACAGCGGCGGGGGTAACAGCGACGACGAGCCGAGCGGGCGGAGCGGAGGAGAGGGCAGCCGCGGCGAGGTGTGCAAGGGAGAGGAGAGCGGGAAGGCAGCGGCAGAGCGCCGGCGCGAACAACCGAGGCGGGCAAGGGGGCAAGCAGGGCCGGGCCGGACGAAGCGGGCACGTGAGGGAGGCCGAAGGACGGGGACCCGTAAGAGCGACAACCGAGGGGGGCGGAAAGAAGAAGCGGCACCCGAGGCGGGCACAAGCAGCGGAGGCGGGCAAAAGCCAAGCAGCCGGGAGGCCGCAGCAACAGGAAGGGAAGAAGCGGGCAAGCCGGAAAGCCAGGAAGCAAAGCCCGGCCAGACGGCCGAGAAGCGGCGGCGAAGGGGCGGTGAAAAACAAAAAAAAGCATTTGGGGGGGCAAAGGCCCACAGCGGAGGCGGGCAGGGGGCCGGAAAGACGAGAAAGCAAAGGAAACGGACGGCCGGGCCGGGCGGGGGCGGGGCGGGGGAGCGGACCGAGGCAGGGGGGCCGGAAAACAGGTCCGGCGGGGCAGAGGCGGAGGCAAAGGCCAACAAGACCGGAGATGGCAGCAACGGCGGCGGGAGGGGGAAGAAGGAGGGGCCAGGAGGCGACGAGGAGGAAACGGACGGAACCACCAGAAAGAGGAAGAGCGGGTGGCGGAAGGAAGAACACCAACAGCGGGAGCCGGAAGCAGGGGCCAGGGCGAGCACAGCGGGGAGGCCGCCAACGGCGAGCGGCAAGAAGCGGCCGGCGGGGAGGGACCAGCGGGGGGATGCAAGGGCAAACAGAGGACCGGAGGAAAGAGCAGCGGGAGAGCAGCAGCGCCGGCGGGCGGGCAAACAGAAGAGAGCACCGGAGTAGGAGGCAACCACAGCGGGAAGGGCAAGAGCGGCGGAGGAAGGCAGCGAGCGGCAGGGGCGGCAGGCAGGCCGAGCCCACGAGCAGAGAAAGAACTGGGAGGAAGAGTAGGGACGGGGCGCGGGCGAGAGAGGCACGGGGGGGGGAAGCAAAAAAGACGGAGAGCGGGCCGAGGGCGCGGAGCCGGCCGGCGCGGCAGAGGGCAGAGCGACCGCACGACGGCCGGGGAGGAGGGGAGGAGGGAACAACCAGCACAAGAGACAGGAAAGAAGCGCAGCGGCCAGAGGAGAGGGAGCCGAGCCCAGGGGACCAGCGAAAAAAAAGGAGAGAGGCAGCCGGCGAAGGAGAAAAACGGAGGCGCGGAGAGAGGAAAGGACCAAAAAGGGCGGGGCACGAGCGGGACGCGAACCAGCACCGCGGGGAGCAAAAACAAAAGACAGACCCAGCGAACGACCGGGAGGCGGAGCGCGACGGGGGGGACCCGGGGCGCGACGCCAAAAGAGGAAAAGAGGGACAGCCGGGGGCGAGCGGCGAGAGCAACAGAGGCCGCCCCGCCGGGGACGCGCGGGGCCGCCGGGCGCGGAGAGGCGAAACCGCGCGCGCGCGCGCCGAAGGAGAGAGGCGAGCGGAGCCGGGAGGGAGGCCGCAGCGGGGTGGGCCAAGGCGCGCGGGAGGGCGGGTAGGAGAGGCCGGCGCCAGGACGACAAAAAGAGGCGGCGCCAAAGAGAGCAAGACCCAGGCAAGGGAGAAGAGAGGGGCAGGGGCCGCAAGGGCGCCAGGGAGGGGCGACAACGCGGGAACAGGAGAAGGGGAGAAACGGCTGGCCCACGCCGCGGCCGGGGGAACGTGGGGGTCCCGGCCAGAAACAGGCGCGCCCCGCCAGATACAGGGGAGGAGGGGAAAGGGGACCGAAGACACGGGCGCGGAGCCCGAGGGAGCCAGCAGAGATCAGGGCCGCGGAGCAGCCGCGAGAGGACCTGCCGATGAAAAACAAGCGCAAAGGCGCAGACCCCTCGGCGCAGCCCAGCGGAGCAAAAAGAAAAGAGAGGGCGCGCGCCCAAAAAGACCCGACGGGAAAGGTAGGAGGGGAAAGATCGAAAGAAAAACCAGACGTCAAAGCAGAAAAAAAAGAGACGAAAAGAGAGGGACGAGATGCGCGGCACAGGAAAGAGAAAGAGAGGCCGCGCGACGGGAGGAGGGCGGAGGCAGGTGCAGGGGAAGGGAGGGGAGAAACAACCCCCGGCCCGAACCAGGCGGAAGACCACCAAGCCCGCGCGAAGGAGGGCGACGAGAGAAGCGGGCAACGGACACCGGGGAAAAAGGGGGCACGCACGGAGAAGGAAACCGGGGACGAGAGCGGCCGGAAGACGGGAGGCGACGGGAAGAAGGGGCAGGGGGAAGGGGTGGCGGACGGGACAGGGAGGGGGCGGCAGAACAAAGCGGGCACGGGCGGGGCGCACGGAGGCGCACAGCGGGCCGGGGGGAAGGAGGCGACGACGGGGCCACAAAGGCGCAAGCGGAGCCGAAGGAAGCGGGGGTGGGGCAGGGGAGGCCGGAGGAACGACGGCGGGAGGAGGGGGAAGGGCGGCGAGGCGGCCGGAAGAGCCGCGAGGCGCCCGGCGAGAGGCACGGGGAAAGGAGGACCGAAACGAGGCCGACGGAAGAGGAGAAAGCCGAGAAAACGACGAGCGACGAGCAGGGCGGCAGGAGAGAGGGAGAGCGGCGGCGGACGGGAGGCACAAAGAGAGGAAGAGCAGCAAAGAGCAGAGGGCGAGCCGGGCAGAGCCGGGGAACGCAAGCGCAGGGAGAAAACGGGAGCAGCAGCGAGCGGGCAGCAACGGAACGGGAAGGGGCGAGGACAGGACGAGAGAAGCGGAGCGCGCGCCCAGCGAGAAAGGCCCGGCCCCGGCCAAGGAAAAAAAAAAGAAAGAGAACGAAACGAGAACAGACGGCGGAGGGGGGAACGCGCGAGGAGGCAGGGGCGAACCGGGAAGGCAAGGGAGAGAGAGGCGACAGCAAGAGGCCCGCGGACGCGGAAAGGGAGAACGAAAGGGCGGACCCAAGAGCGGAGGCCGCAGCGGCCACGGGGGAACGAAGGAAGCAAAGGAGGACCCAGCAGAGCAGCCAAAGAAACGGAAAAGACCAAAAAGGGCGAAGGCACAGCGAAGAACAGGGAGGCAAGGGCAGGGACAGAAGAGGAAGAGGGCGGCGAGGAAGGAGGAGGCCCAAGAGGACGCAGAGCGAAGGGCGGGGGGGCAAGAGGGACGCGGAACGGGCACACACCGGCGCAAGCGGAAGCAGAGAAGAGCAGCAAACGAAACCGGCGCCGCAGGAGGAAGGAGCCACTGGGACAGAGAAGGCAAAACTGACGGAGGGACAGGAGGGAGAAAAAAGCGTAAGCGGGCCGCTGAGCGCGGCCGACGCCGGAGGCAGACGAGGTGCGCCCCGACGAGAGAGAGGCACGCGGAAAAAACAGGGAGATGGAGCGCGAAACCAGAGGGAGGCAGCAGAAAGGACGCGCGAGGAATGAGGACGCAAAGAAAGCGGCGACGCCAGCTAGGCGCGGAAAAAGCGCGCGAACCTGGAGCGACAGGGGCCCGCGGACGCCGCAGCGGCGGGCGTCAGGAGCCCGAGAGGGAGCGCGGCGCCGCAGAGGCGCCACGGCGGAGCAAAAAGAAGGCACGGACGGCAGGGGCCACGCGGGAAGGCGAGGCCCAGAAGAGGGGCAGGGAAACGCACCGGGCGGAGGCGCAGGCAAAGGACGCAGGCGGGCCCGCAGGAACGGGCAAACCCGACGGCCGCGGGGGCCCGGGCGCGGGGAGAGGGCGGCGGGGCCGGCGGGGCAAGCCGAGGAGCCGGGGAGCCGGCGGCGCGGGAGCCAGAGAGAGGAGGACACGAGGAGGGCCGGGGCGGGAAAGGCGCGGGGCGCCGCCCAACGAATCAACCACCGCGGCGAAAGGCAGCGCGCAGGGGCGGACGGCGCCAGTGCAAAGAACGCCGAGAGGAGAAGACGGGGGGCAGCGGAACCAACCGACCAAAGAAGGGGAGGGGAAAACAAAGGACCCCAACCACGAGCAAACCCGACGCAAGGAGGAGAGGGCGAGCGCGGGGAGAGAGAAAAGGCGCGAAGAAAGAAAGAAGGAAAGACAGAAACAGAAGAAGGCGCGGGGGGGAGGGCGCGGGAACGGGCGCACAGAGAAAGCGAGAAGGAAAGAGGAGAACCAGGAAGCAGGAAGAAGGAGAAGAGGGACAGAGAAAACAGGGGGCCGGGGCAAGCGAACGAGGCCGGGGAGGCCGGGCAGCGAGCACAAGGGGGGCGGGGACGCGAACCCAAAGCGGCCACGACCCCCCACGAAGCAGCAAAAACGAGGCGACCAAGACAGAAAGGCGACGCGGGGAGGAGCCAGGGAAGGCCACGCGGCCGAACGCGAAGCGAAGCCGGAGAGGGCGAGCGCGGCAAAGCGGGACGGGAGCCCACGGCCCCCGGACGAGAGCGAGAGGACGACCCGACGAACGGGGGGGCCGGGCAAAGCAAGGGCCGGGGGGCACGGCCGAGGCACCAGGCAGCAAGCACCCGGGAAATAGAGACGGGCGCGCGCGCAAGAGCCAGAGGGCGCAAGCGACCGGCGGGCGCAGGGCACGGAACAAACACAGAGCCGGCGCAAAGAAAGAGGGGCCGGGGGACCGGAGGGACCAAAGGCGGGACCGAAAGCGAAAGCGAAAAGACGCCGGCGGGGCGGGACATGGGCACCCCGGGGAAGGAGGCCAGAGGGGGGCCCGACGCCCCGCGCGCGAGCAGAGGCGGCCGCCGCCCCGCGGGGGTCGGGCCGGTGGGCCCGCAAGCGCCCAGGACGGGCACCCGCCCAGAGCCGCCGGAGGCCGGGCAGCGGGCGGAAAGGGAGCGGCACCGACGCAGGGCGACAACGCAGGCAAGGAGAGGGAGAAAACGCGCCGACAGAAGGGGGACGGGAGCACAGCAGGGGGGCCGAGAGAGCCGAGCCCAAGGGAAAGCGAAGGGCGAAGGAGAACGGGCACGGCGCCGGCGCAGCCCCAGCGCCGGAGGAAAGACCGGTCGGGAATAGGGCCCGGGGGAGCACCAAGCCCACGGAAGGAACCGGGGCCGACGGACGCCAGCGGGGAGGAAGGGGGGAGACGGGACGCAAGGGGACCACCCCGGCGGGGGCCCGGAGAGACAGAAGGGAAACACGCACGAGACGGGCGGCGAACCACCGCAGGGGAGAGGGGAAAGCGGGCGAGGCGCGGCCGGCGCGGCCGGGCGAGGACGGGCGCAGGGGGCGGGCACGGGAGGGGGGGGCCAACAGAACGCCCGGAAGACGGCGAAGGGGCGGGGGGGCCCGGGGGGGCGAAAGGACCGGAGGCGGCCAGGGGAACCAGGGGAAGGGGACGAGGAGCCCACCCCAGCGGGCGGGCGGCAAAGGCGGGAAGCGGAAACGGGCGGGAGCCCGCGGAACAAGGCCCCGCGGCGGAGGGGCGGGACGGCGGGGGCAGGAGCAGCGCGCAGGGCCAAGGGACGGCAGGGGGCGAGGGCGCGCGAGCGCGAGAGAGGACAGGAGGAGGGGGGGCGGCACAGCGGCAAGCAGAAGCCAGGATGGCCACGCGGCAGGAGACGACACGCGAGCCCAGGGCGGGCAGAGGTAGAGGGAAAGGATGGCACGAGGGCAAGAAGGACGCGTGAAGGAGAAGCAGGCGAGGAGAGGAGAGCGGCGCAAGCGCAAAAATGAGAAGACAAGAGGAAGGGAGCGCCGCCGCGGAAGGAGTGAGGGGAAGGAGGCAAAGCAGTGAGGAAGGCGAAAAGCAAACAGTAAGGTGGCGGACGCGGCAAAAGGGGCGGAAGAGGGCACGCAAGCGCAACGGTAAAGAGCCCACAGCAAGAGGCAGCACAAGACCCCGGGCATAACAGGAGAACGCGGGACGAGGGTGACCAAGGCGCGCAAGGGAACACAGGACACGCAGGGAAGGAAGGCAAGAGACACACCGGCCAGAAAAGCACGGTGGGGGCGGAGGAAGCGGCCAGCGTCGCCAAAAGCGGCGGGAAGGAAGGAGGAGGACAAGGAAAGAAGGAGAAAGAACCGACAGAAAACAGACAGGAAGGGAACGGAGCCGGCGCGGGGGGGGGGCGGGGGGAGGGGCCGCGGGGAGAGGGAGGGGGGGCAGGCCGGGGGGGGGGGGGCGGCGACCGGGGGAGAAGGGCCCGGGGGGGCGCGGGAGGAACCCCAGGAGACGACGCAGAAAAAACAAGGACGAAACCGAAATAGAAGACGGCCGGGCGGCGCGCGAACCGGGACAGGGCAGGCGCGGCACGCGAGGGCCGAGGCGCCCGACGGAGGCGCCACCAGAGAGGCGGGCGCCGAGGCGGAGCCGGATAAGCGGAGTAAGGCGTAAGCTGTGGGGAGCAGGGGGAATGTTAGACCGAGCGAGGAAGGGCGGAAGGCAGTCCGGGGCGCGAGCGCCGAGGCAGGAAAGCGCGAGAGTAGAGGCCGGGCGCGGGGGTGCGCAGGGAGGTCTGGGCGCGGTATGGAACGGGACGGCGGCAGGGAGCGACAAACCAGAGGGCAAGCCGGGCCAGCAGGAGCCGGCGAAAGGGGAAGAGCGGCGGGCCGGAGAAGGAGAAGACGAAGCCGCCCCACGAGTCCCGCAGAAGTAACCGAAGAAACCGGCGGGGAGCGGAGCGATGGCAACCGGAAGAGCAGCGAGACGGAGCAGCGCCGGAGCAGCGAAGGAAGGCCGCCGACAGGAGCCGCGAGCCCAACGGCAGCAGGCGCCGCGGGCCAGCGAGCGGAAAGCCAAGCGCGGGGCAACCAGAGAAGACAGCAAACGAAATGGGAGCAGAGCAGCAGAGGACGAGGAGCCAGGCACCCCGGCGCAGCGAGCGAGCAGCCCAAGAAGGCGGCGGCGGACGGCACGGCGGGAGCGGCAACGGCCACGCCGCACGCCAGCGCCACGGACGAACAGCCGGGGCAGGCGGCAGGCGAGCGACGCGACGCGCAGGAACAGGCCGAGGCGGAAGACCCACAGACGGGACGGGCCACGAAACGTGGGCGGAAAGACGAGAGAAGCCGGAGCGGCGGGGAAAAGACCGCCGGCGACAGTGCGCAGATGGAAAGAGAACCAGCGGACGCGAGGTGAGACAAAGCGCCAGGACGATGCGCCGGCAACGGCTCTAGGGGAGGAGCCGACGAAGCGGGTAGAGAAAAAGGAGGGTGACAAGGGGGCGCGACGCCCGGAGAGAGAGAGGAAGGGAGCGGAGCGCAAACGGGTAATGGTAGAGGAAGACGAGGAGGGCGGCGACGCCGCGAAAAAAATGAAGACGCGAGGAGGAGGAGGGAAGACACGCGATAGCAGGGAGGGCGCCGAGCGAAGGGAGCGGACAGGCCACGGGTCCCGAACGGAGCCGAAGAGGGCGCCGGGGAAGGACGAAGGAGAGAGAGCCGAGGAAGGGCAGGGCGCACCGAAAACGAGGCGAGAGAATGGCGAAGCCGGTCCGTGCGGAGAGGGATCCGGGCGGGGGGACAGGGTGACGCGAGGACGTGGGCCCGGAAGAGCAAGAGCGCCAGGAGCGAAACCCGGGCGGACCCGGCCGGGGACGGACGAGAGTGGGGGTCGGACACAAGCAACGGAGGCCGCCCCGACAGAGGGGGCAACGGCGCCAAGAGCAGGCGCGGACGGACGGCCCGGCGGAAGCCGGAAGAAGGCAGCGGTGTAATCTCCGGTTGTGGAGCACAGCGAGCCGTTAAGAAGCCAGAGAACAGCCTACGGAGTGGACGTTTTTGAGGGGACACGGTGGCCCAGGCAGAGGCCCCAGCACCTAGGATGCCAGGCAATCGTGTCCGCCCATGATCCGCGTCCGAAAAGGTGCAGTTGTCGACAACAGAGGGCGGCAGGTGCTGCAGGGCCGACAAGGGTGCAGTGTGAAAAAAAAGAAAAATGAAGTGTCGAGGAACAAGGGCTAAATCGGAGGCTCGGTTGACAGGCAGGGGCCGCGGCGCACAGCGTGCGCTGAGGCACACCGCCAGAAGAGAAGCGTGGGCCAAAGCGGCGCGCGGGGCCGAGGGCGGGCGAGAAGAGAGGGGCGAGCGCGGGGCTAGGCGAGGTGGACAAGGCGAAGAGGGCGGGACGAGGGATAGGAGGGGAAGAGCGGCGCGAGCGACAAATAAGAGGAGGAGCCCCCGGAAAAGGAACGAGCAAGGAAGGCCCGAGCAAGGCGCAACCAGAAGAGGCGAGGCAGGCCCGGAAGGAGCGAGAACACACAGAAGACGCCGGACCGGAGGAGCGGGATGAGTGATACATCCGGCGAGCGCCGGTGAAAGAACGCAAGCAAAGCTGGAGCTCGGGCATTGTTATATTCCATCAAGAGAAAGGAGGAAGACTGGTAAGAAGGCCGACCACATAGGGGGAGCGAACCGAAAAGCTCCCGCTTTGCGGAGCGGACCAATCTTCCGTACCGCGCGGACTGCGTTGGCAAAGCCAACCTCTTCCTCCCAACATCCTAGGGAAAGGTTCGGGGACCAAGGCACATGACCGAAATCAAGAGGTTGGGGTCTGCCCCTGTGCCCTTCAAGCACAGAAAGGCACTGGTCCGGTCCGTAAGTCCAACATGTCGATCGCAGAGCCAACAGGGCGCGAGCCGGCGGGCCGGCGGGAATGCGCGATGCTAGCGAAGCCACGAAGCGTGCGAAGCGCAGATAAGGCACGAGCGAACCGGCAGGAAGGGAGACCGCAGCGAGCGAGCGCGACGGCAGAAGGCGGCGCAAAGGAAGGACCAAGAAAGGAGGAAACGGAGGGCCACAAAAAGCCCGAAGCGGAAAGGGAAGAGGCAAAAGAAAAGGCCCCAAGCGGGACAGAGAAGAGCGGAGACGAGATGAACGGGGCGAGCGCGCAGCACGGACCAAAGGACACAAAGACGGAACAACAGCAGGGCCAAAAGGGAGGGGGAAGAGCAAGCCAGAGTAAAAGAAGTCGCTGGGAGTTGAGAAGACCGGGCGCCGAAGTCTGCAGGCGCGGAAGAATATGGGGCCCGCTGGGTAGCACCGAAGAATGTGGGAGGCAGAGTGCGCAGAAGGGAGGACCGGGAGGAGGGAGCGGGCCAAAGGATGAGGCGCCGCCAGGGGAGGTGTGCGGTAAGGAGAAGAGGGAGTGCTAGGAAAAAAAAAAAGAAAAAAAGTCTTCTGAAGCCAAATGCTCTTGGATGGGCAGTTGAATAGGGAGAGAAAGCAGGGGGGCGCCGGCAGAGGGAAGGGAGGCGAGCACGGGGAGGGCAGGAGAACCGGGGAAGGGAGAGAAAGGAGGGCAGGCAGCGCGGAGGAGAGGGGCACGGCCAACAGCAGCCCAGCGAAGCAGCGGACCAGGGCCCAACCAAAGGCGAGCCCAAGGGCGGCCGGAAAGGCGCGCGGGACCAAAGAAGACCGGGCCAGAGGCAGGAGAGGGAAGGGGGGGGGGGGCAAGCCAGGGGGGCCAGGGGAGAGGACGGAGCAGCCAAAGAGGGCACCAGGGCCGGGGCGGGGCCGGGGGAAGCGCCAGAGCACGGCAGAAGAAGGGCGGGCGGGGGGGAAGGCCACCGCCGGCGGGAGGGGAGGGAAAAAAAAGCCAGACCAAAAAAAAAGAAAAGCGGGGGGGAGGGAGGGGGGAAGGAGGAACAGGACGATGGGCGGAGGGCAAGGACGGACGGGGGGGGAAAAGTGCAAACAGAGCGAGAGCAAGCGGGGG
>QPKB01000334.1:0-42636 GCA_003546025.1 Camphora micrantha
TTTTTTTTAAATCTGACAAGTTTGAAATCAGATTTTTTTTTCGAACTCATCAAAGAGAGCAAACGGTCCCTTTCCCAATCTGAAAACGTGCTCAAACATTTTCTGCGGGCACTGAGTCCAAAAGGGAGGAGATCGAGATTTCTCAGATCTGAATTCAAAGAACAAGAGAAGATTTTTTTTTCCGAGAAGGAGAAAGATTGGAAATAGACTTAAAGAAAGAAATTTCCAAAACAAAAAAATCCCATCTCATGTTTTTTTTTTATGCAAGATTCAACATCGGCCACCAACTAGAAAGGTGCCAAAGAATCTAAATTCATGTTCTCAAATGAACGTGTCCCACCGGGTGTGCCAGCTTGATGGACCCGATTCTTCCCTCTCTCCCGCTGCCTCCGCCCCGGGTCTTTCGGGGTACGGCGGAGGGGAGGAGAAGAAAAGATAAGGGTATCAACATCTTTCTTTTTTTTGTATGGGTATGCCAATTTCACTTTTCTACTTGGAATTTAGAAACGGTGATCTGAAGATCCACCTTCACAAGTAGAAAGGCGAAATGAAACTTTTTCTAGTTTTCCATTGCACACATATTTTAAGAAAAGAGACAAAGGTTTTTTTTTAATGCCGTGAAAGGCGATTTCATTTGTTGCACTGAAAGGCGATTTTGCCGTAAAAGGCGATTTACAAGTCTTATCCATTATGAAAGACAAGAATTGTGATTTTTGTCTCTAAAAGAAAAATAAAGTACAATAGAAATCAAGAAAAGGAATCTGACTTCTCATTCGATTGTGGGGACACGTTCAGATCGACGGTCGCGAGTCATGTATGGGCTCCTCCATCGTCCATGCAGATGAGAACACGATGCTTGGATTCTTGGCTTGGCTTTTTAACTTCAGATTTTTAAAGGACAAAGACCGAGAGAAGGTCTTATATCCGATAAAAAGCTAAGTAAACGGGCTGAAAAGCCACGTTTTAGCCATGTTGGTAGAAGAAGGAAGGTCCTTGGGGGGGGTGGCCCCCCAAGGGTGCTTCAATCACCTTTTGGTGGTCTTTACAGCAGAGTTGCAGGAGTTCTGGATTTTCCAGGCAATTCTCTGGATTTTTTTTTTGTCTTCGTCGGGGGGAGAGCGAGAGCTAGACCCTTTTCCTTTGGAATGCCCTCCTATTTATAGGCCTTTGGTAGCCATTTAGGAGGGTTTATGAGCATTGAATGCATTAATACTCATAATGGGAGGAGTTAGAAGTTTTTAAATTACTTATTTTGTAACTCCTTTTTCCTTGAATCTGATTGGCCGATGGAGAATAATGAGCCTTTAATTGCCTTTAATCCCCATCATGGGAAGAGTTTCATGGCTTTAATGCCATAAATCCTTTGATTTGTAACTCCCATTTGCTTGCTTTTGATTGGGCCGTCCAAAATAATGAGTTAATGACCGCATTAACTTGTCATAAAACGGGTCATTTAACCTCATTAATTGGTCGCCAAGTCGCTCGAAGAGTCGCGGGCCGCGCCGCGTCTTTTGGAATTCTTCTTGCGATGACCGCCGGTGGATCCACATGTTGTTTGATGTCGGATGGCGATGCAATTTCAGACATTGATTAATGTCAACGTGCCCGCAACATCTGTCCTGTCGATTTCGCGATCGGGCGGGCAGAAAGTGTGCTTTCTTTGTCGGCCGGTTGGCGATTTCGAGGCATCTAATGATCATCCAATGACTTCGGCGGCGAATCCGTGATGTTGACGAAGATCGATGGATTTCATGCATGAAAAATCAGATTTTGGAAAAATCACAGGGGCCAATCAACTCAAAAAGCGAAAAGGACCCGAAAAAAAGGTCTTCCGGCTATTTTTTGGGTCGCCGGAATTCCATGGTCGCCGGTGACCATGGGCCTTGGGCCCATTTTTTGGCCGCCGTTTGATCGCCGTTTCTTCGCCATTTTTCGATCTTTTTTCATTCTTTTTTCTTCTGTATTTTTTCTGACATTTCCCCTCATTTATTAGCCTGATTCTCTTGAAGAAAACCCGACGAGAAGCCACGCAAATCGGAGCACAAAGTTTCTTATTTTTCTGGAAAGCCGAAGACTTTGTTGTGCGGTATTGCCGATTTTTTGTCAAGCATTGAAACTAGGCCAAACGATGTCGGAATGACCTGAAATTCGACGTGGAGCTTCTTGAGCAGTAGATAGGACCAACCATAGGCTTTGGTTTGAGTTTTGAAGCCGTTCGGAGTCCCGCAAATGCTTGCCTTAGTTTCGCCATGAGAGAAATGCCGAGCTTTGACTTGTGGTCAACCGATGTCCGATTGACTTGAAATTTGACAGGGAGCCTCCTGAGTAGTAAGTAAGACCAACCATGGGCTTTGGTTTGAGTTTTGAAGCCTTTTGGGGTCCCGCAAATGCTCGCCTTGTTTTCACCTCGAGGAAAATGCCGACCTTTGAAACTAGGCCAAACGATGTCCGTTTGACCTAAAACTTGACAGGGGACCTATTGGAGTCATTTTGAGATGATCCATTAGCTTCAATTTGGATGCCATGATTCCTGGGTGCTCCGTCGCTGGTAGGCCTGTTTTTGCTTCCTGAGAGTTGATGAAGGGTCAAACGTCGTCCGTTTGACTTGAAATTTGGCAGGGGGCCTTTTGGAGGTATTTTGAGACCATCCGTAGGCTCTGATCGAAGTTTTGAAGTCTTCGACACTGTCGTTGCCGGGAGCTCCTGCCTGGCTGTCGGAGGAGTGAAGTTAGGCCAAATGATGTCGAAATGGCCCGAAACTTCATGTGTACCCCTCTTTTGGCTGCTTTGAAGGATCTTGCAGTTTTTGTTTGATTCTGACAAGATCTAGTGCTTGAAGTGGCGCCTTCCTATTTATGGCAGGATGTGGCTCCATGTAGCTTTTGGTGCTGAAGGGACATAGTGACATTTTTGGTGTCAACAATGCCAACAAAACAAAACTTGGTTTTCAAAAAATCCGGCTTTTACTTCAAAAAACTCGGCTCTCATGCCAAAAATCCGGCTTTTACGCCAAAAACAAAAAATCGGCTCTCATGAAAAAATCCGGCTTTTACGCCAAAAACAAAAGATCGGCTCTCATGCCAAAAATCGGCTTCCATGCCACATCGGCTTTCACGCCACCAAAATTCGGCTTTCACGCCACCAAAATCGGCTTTCATGCCACCTCAAAATTTTCGGCTTTCAAGCCATCAAAAACCAGTCTTTGTGCCACAAAATCTGGCTTTCATGCCAAAACAACACTTTTGACAAAAGATTTTCACAAAATGATAAACTTTTGATCAAGATTTTCAAACAAACATTCCCATCCAACTTTTGCTTATTTTCAACAAAAAGAATTTAAGTAGAACAAGGGGATACAGAAAAAAAAGAATAGAGTGCCAAAATATTTATACATGGAGGTACCAAAAAGAAATGAAAGAAGAAAGTTTGTCAAAAGCTCAGTCCATCATAGTCTTCAACCAAAGACTAAGGTCCTCGAGCAGACTTCTGGCCTCAGCCTCCAAAGCTTCCAGGCCACGCTTCTTCAAGATGCCACCATAAAATGCGGCAGAAAACCGTGATCCATCTTCAGCACGAGGGAATTCCTCCCAAAGAAGTTGCCATCGCTCATGCTCCTGAGTCTTTCTTCGAAGATTCCCGTCAACCTCTTCCCACGCCTGTTGAACGGCTGCATTGGAAGATCTGGCAGATCGGCGAGGTGCATCAGTAACAAGGCCCTTACCCTTGTTCGTTCTGGAAGAACCACCTGCAAAAGTCAGAAAGGAAGAAATCAAGCACCAAATGACGGAATTTTGCTAAAAAAAAATCCTAGCGAAATTTTAGCATGGTTCCGGGGCAATTTCGAAGAAAAGGGAAGCACCCCGAAAAAGAAAGGAAGCTTGAAGATGAGCTCAACATTGCTGCGAGCTCATAATCAATGAAGGATTCTCGAAGAAGACTCGAATTCAAACATTGCTGCGAGATCAAGCCTTTCTTCTCAAATCTTCGCAAGATCAGAAAAGAGCTCAACATTGATGCGAGCTCAAAATTCCAAAACTTGCAAAGCTCCTCGAAATTTTGCGAGACTGGAGAAGTGGGCTCAACATTGCTGCAAGCTCCAAAAATCCCAAGACTTGCAAGAAAATTCGAGATATGCATCATCATGCTCCCAATTCCATTTATCAAAAATCATGCATAAAACCATCATGCATTAGATGCTAGGAAAACTTTGACAAAAGTTTGACCAATTCCAACCCAATTTGGTCAAAACCAATCAAACTTTGTCTAAGTCAAAATCCATGTTGACTTGACCTAGAAATTCTAGCCTTTTATCTTGATGCATTAAAAAAAAAAAAAAAAATGCATGATCATCTTGAATTGCATAAACCTCATATCATGGTGAGCAAAAAAAAAAAAAAGAAAAAAAAAAGAAACCACTTCAAAAAAAAAAGAGAAGAAACAAAAAAAGAGAAGAAAAAAAAAAAAAAGAGGGGTTGGCCCATGGGACGTGGCCCACAGGCCACATGGCTGTACGGCCAGGTCTGTACGGACCTGTCCGTACAACACACACAAAAAAAAAGAGCGAAAAAAAAAGAGGGAAAGAAATAAAAAAAAAAGAGAAAAAAAAAAGAGAACGTGTGCAAAAAAAAAGAGGAAAAGAAAACACGTGAAAAAAAAAGAGAAAGAAAAGAAAAGAAAAGAAAAGAAGAAAAAAAAAGAAAGAAAAGGAAACTTTTCTACATCTACATGGGGTTTTCCTTGGAAAAAGAAGACCTACTTGAAGCCATGGAGAAGAAGACGAAGAAACTTGAAGACCCTTGAGAAATTCTTTATCTTGGAGCACTCTTGAAGATTTTTGCAAAAAGAAAGCAACAAGAGAAAGAAAACCCATCTCCATTGCTTTTATAGAAAAAGCAAACCAAAAAAGGAAAGGAGGAGAAAAGCAAGGAGGTAAGTGCTAAAAATTAGCAAACTTCCTAAAAGAAAGGGAGATTTGAGATATTCTCTCCTAAAGAGGAGATTCTTGAGAAATTCTCTCCAAAAAGAAAGGGGATTTGAGAAACTTTGAGAAAATCTCTCTCAAAATCAAGGAAACTTGAGAGATTCTCTCCAAGTAAAGATATTTTTAGATATTCTCTACACAAAAGGGATATTTTTAGACATTCTTTACAAAATGACACCACATGAGATCTAAGCCATTTTTAAAAGCTTAAGGTCCCATGGGTTAGCCCATATGAGCCAGGTCTGACCACCTAGGCACTAAAAGTGGCTTTTAGTCAAAATTCCTCTTACCAAGAGCATACAAAAAAGGTTCCATGCCTCTCTTGAGTTGATTGGACCATACAAAAAATTCCAAGCTTCATGGGCTTCCAAAAGAAACCCAAACCATCCAACCCCATGCACCAAATCAAGCCACAATCTTGAAGTTGACATTCCACAAAAAACCAAACCACTCCAATGGACCCAAAATTGTCCCAAAGAGTGATCAAAAACCAAACCATGGTCCCCAAACTTGCCACATACAGCTTGTTAGGTCACAAGACCGGAACCAAAAACCAAAATCCCGACCCCCTAACTCGCCACATACAGCCTGCTAAGTCACAAGGTCAAAAACCAAAAAACCTTCTTAACCGCCTAATGTGCCACATAAAGCCTTTAGGTTCACACGGTTAAAAGGGAAAACCCAAAACCAAAAAACCATATCCAAATGTCATTTCAAAATCCTTGCCTTGAGACGGTACATGACCCCTCTCATTACCGCGAAATCCCTTGGAAGCTCAAAAAGCAACCCCATCAAAAGAAAAACGCTCAAGACTTTTCGTCAAGCAAGAAGATCTCCCTCAAATTCTCTTCGAGGCACACCGACTGCTAGAGCTGCGCACCTCGTCGCTGTACCTCGAGGGGGCATTTGTTGACACCAAAAATGTCACTATGTCCCTTCAGTACCAAAAACTACATGGAGCCAGATCCTGCCATAAATAGGAAGGCGCCACTTCAAACACCAGATCTTGTCAGAATCAAACAAAAACTGCAAGATCCTTCAAAGCAGCCAAAAGAGGGGTACACATGAAGTTTCGAGCCATTTCAACATCATTTGGCCTAACTTCACTCCTCCGACAGCCAGACAGGAGCTCCCGGCAGCGACAGTGTCGAAGACTTCAAAATTTCGATCAGAGCCTACGGATGGTCTCAAAATACCTCTAAAAGGCCCCCTGCCAAATTTCAAGTCAAACGGACGACGTTTGACCCTTCATTAACTCTCGGGAAGCAAAAACAGGCCTACCGGCGGCGGAGCACCCCGGAATCATGGCATCCAAATTGGAGCTAATGGATCATCTCAAAATGACTCTAATAAGTCCCCTGTCAAGTTTTAGGTCAAACGGACATCGTTTGGCCTAGTTTCAAAGCTCGGCATTTTCCTCGAGGTGAAATCAAGGCGAGTATTTGCGGGACCCCAAAAGGCTTCAAAACTCAAACCAAAGCCCATCGTTGGTCTTACTTACTACTCAGGAGGCTCCCTGTCAAATTTCAGGTCAATCGGACATCGGTTGACTACAGGTCAAAGCTCGGCATTTCTCTCATGGCGAAATTAAGGCAAGCATTTGCGGGACCCCAAAAGGCTTCAAAACTCAAACCAAAGCCTATGGCTGGTCCTATCGACTGTTCAAGAAGCTCTACGTCAAATTTCAGGTCATTCCGACATCATTTGGTCCAGTTTCAATGCTTGACAAAAAATTGGCAATACCGCACAACAAAGTCTTCGGCTTTCCAGAAAAATAGGAAACTTTGTGCTCCGATTTGCGTGGCTTCTCGTCGGGTTTTCTTCAAGAGAATCGGGCCAATAAATGAGGGGAAATGTCAAGAAAAATACAGAAGAAAAAAGAATGAAAAAAGATCGAAAAACGGTGAAGAAAAGGCGACCGAACGGCGACCGAGAAATGGGCCCAAGGCCCATGGTCGCCGGCGACCATGGAATTCCGGCGACCCAAAAATCGCCGGAAGACCCCTTTTTCGGGTCCTTTTCGCATTTCGAGTTGATTGGCCCCTGTGATTTTTCCAAAATCTGATTTTTCGTGCATGAAATCCGTCGATCTTCATCAACATCACGGATTCGCCGCCGAAATCATTGGATGATCACTAGATGCCTCGAAATCGCCAACCGGCCGACAAAGAAAGCACACTTTCCGCCCGCCCGATCGTGAAATCGACAGGACAGATGTTGGCAGCAGGTTGACATTAATCAATGTCTGAAATTGCATCGCCATCCGACATCAAACAACATGTGGATCCACCGGCGGTCATCGCAAGAAGAATTCCAAAAGACGCGGCGCGGCCCGCGACTCTTCAAGCGACTTGGTGACCAATTAATGAGGTTAAATGATCCGTTTTATGACAAGTTAATGCAGTCATTAACTCATTATTTTGGACAGCCCAATCAAAAGCAAGCAAATGGGAGTTACAAGTCAAAGGATTTATGGCATTAAAGCCATGAAACTCCTCCCATGATGGGGATTAAAGGCAATTAAAAGCTCACTATTCTCCATCGGCCAATCAGATTCAAGGAAAAAGGAGTTACAAAACAAATACTTTAAAACTTGTAACTCCTCCCATTATGAGCATTAATGCATTCAATGCTCATAAACCCTCCTAAATGGCTACCAAAGGCCTATAAATGGGAGGGCATTCCAAAGGGAAACAAAGAGACGAAGAACGGAAAAAAGAATCCAGAGAAATCGCCAGAGAATTGCCCGGAAAATCCAGAGGCCCTGCAACTCTGCTGCAAAGACCACCAAAAGGTGATTGAAGCACCCTTGGGGGGCCACCCCCCCAAAGACCTCCCTTCTTCTACCAACATGGCTAAAACGTGGCTTTTCAGCCCGTTTACTTAGCTTTTTATCGGATATAAGACCTTCTCTTAGTCTTTGTCCTTTAAAAATCTGAGGTTAAAAAGCCAAGCCAAGAATCCAAGCATTATGTTCTCATCTGCATGGACGAAGGAGGAGCCCATACATGACTCGCGACCGTCGATCTGAACATGTCCCCACAATCGAATGAGAAGTCAGATTCCTTTTCTTGATTTCTATTGTACTTTATTTTTCTTTTAGAGACAAAAATTACAACTCTTGTCTTTCATAATGGATAAGACTTGTAAATCGCCTTTTACGGCAAAAATCGCCTTTCACGGCAACAAATGAAATCGCCTTTCACGGCATAAAAAAAAACCCTTTTGTCTCTTTTCTTAAAATATATGTGCAATGGGAAACTAGAAAAAATTTCATTTCCCCTTTCTACTTGTGAAGGTGGATCTTCGGATCACCGTTTCTAAATTCCAAGTAGAAAAGTGAAATTGGCATACCCGTACAAAAAGAAAGAAAGATGTTGATACCCTTTACTTTTCTTCTCCTCCCCTCCGCCGTACCCCGAAAGACCCGGGGCGGAGGCAGCGGGAGAGAGGGAGGAATCGGGTCCATCATCAGGTTGGAAAGATTGTAGAAAAGAAAGGGATGAATGGATGGACCACTGACTGCAGAAATCAGAACTGGGTTCTGTTTCCGCAGTTCACGCGGTCTACCGGCCAAGGGGCGTGGTCGACCGGGCACACTGGGTTTGGTCCCAGTTGGATGACCTGCTGCACTGCGGGAATTACTGTTTCCGCAGTTCATGCGGTCGACCGGCCAGGGGGCGCGGTCGACCGGCGACGCAGGGTCAGGTTCTCTGGAACCTGACCAAAACACTGTGCACTGAATTAAAGTTACAACTGCAGGTCGACCGGGCTCACTGTGTATGCGGTCGACCGGCCAAGGGCCAGGTCGACCGGCCCAACTGGAATTTCCCCTTTTTGAGAGGATTTTTGCCCATTTGCATATTCTTTAAAAATTTGAAAACTAGGCTATATTAAGGACTTTAACTTGACATTGTGTGAATGGAACTCCATGATATGTACCAACTTCGGGGACACCAATCCTTGTATTTTAATAATAGAGTTCCCATCCCACAAGGGTCAATGAATAGCCTAAGCTTGTACTTGATGAAATTATCGTGTTTTGAACGTTGATTTAATACCGCAAGTTATGTCGTGTAATCGCTTTGAAATCAAGTTTATAAGCTCGCTCTAAGATGTGTTTCAAGTATTAAATGGGGATCACTTTTATAAGTTGTGAGCATATATATATATTATGCATTTTGCTAGTCGTGCCTTGTCTTGCCGTGACAAGTGATTTCCCTTTTTATTTTTGATATGTTTGAATCGTGTTTTGCGTGTTTTGTGCATTCATGAACTCAAGTGAACACCACAGAGCTTGGACTGCCCTTTTAGTCTGATCCACTGTCTGGGGGTCCTTAAACATGTGAACTAACTGCAGATTAGTCGTGTATTTATTACACATCGTGCGTGTCCGGTTCCGCGGCCGGAATCCCGTATTTGTGGGAATCGTGTCGTGTTATACTATGTATATTCGTGCTTGTCGTGCGTGCTTACTCTTTTCATTACAAATGATAGAGAAAGGATGGGCTCTTTGTGGATTTACGTTTCATGATATATATGTTATGCATTCATGCTAGTTTGTCTTTGATTTAGAAAGTGTTCCGTAAGTATTTGTTTTACGTTCAGTAAAGTATTTCTTTATGGTTTCGATTAAACATTCTTATTCATGCTCTAGCTTTAAATGATTTCTTGCCAAACCGTCGTGTTTGATGCTTGTATTTTGGTGACCAGGTGCAGGAGGTTACCCTCTTGAGGAGGAGTGCCAGGAGGAGGTTGTTGAGCCTACCTTAGCTCGTGAGTGGCAACCTGACGACGTTATCTAGACGTTGGGACGGGTCATGAGTTCCGATGTATCACCTTTTGGGGCTTTATATTACTTTTGGTATTGTATTGGCCTTTGTTGGCCTCTTATTTTGGGGAATGTAATAACTTAACACACTTTGTTAACTTTGTAACTTGAATTATTATGGGAATGCCTTGTTATGC
Source organism: Camphora micrantha (assembly GCA_003546025.1). NCBI lineage: Eukaryota > Viridiplantae > Streptophyta > Magnoliopsida > Laurales > Lauraceae > Camphora > Camphora micrantha. The sequence continues at coordinate 9,950 of QPKB01000334.1, forward strand.
CTTCATTCTGATATTTTAGTCTTGATGACATTATGTTCATATTCTGTCATGATTTATTAAGATGTGATTTGCCACGCGCTTCCGCATACTTGATCGTGTGAGTTGGTTGTTCCTTGTGTTTTTCGGAACCCTCACCGCGGGAACCTGTGGGAGGTTTATTCATCGTTCTGATAATCTTACAGATCACCAATACAGTCGCGGCGGGGCCCGGGCACTCGGTCCGGGGTCGCGACAAGAGCTGACAGTAACAGGATATTACATGCTCATATATGTTCAAGTTACAAGTATCAATGTGTATTAATTACAATCCCAAGAAAGGGCTAATAAAAGCCGTACAATAACAAACTAATATCCACTACCCAAATGTGACGTAACTCCGATGTCAACCACAATGTCTACATGACATAGCCGACAAAACCACCTGCAAACTCATGGCTCCACAGCCAACAAAACTCTCAGCTCGGGGCGGGGAACTGAACCTGAGTACCAAAATAGTGGGTCAGACACGACGGTTTGGCAAGCAGGTGAAAAGACATATCAATAAAGAAATTACCTTGGAAAACATTTAAACCTGTCAAAACAATAGTTTCATAAAACGAGAGAATCATTTATTCAAATACATATGCAATATAAAACATGTAAAGTATCCAAGGAGAACGGGAAACAAGCAAGATGGCAACCACACGAAGCTAAGTCCTCTATCACCGAAGTGACATGAGCATATCGGGATGTTGTCTCAGTCACCGAAGTGAGGAGATGCAACATAAGTAACATATATATATATACATAATATAATATGGGACATGACCACGGTAGCGAACCGAGCATCGGGAACCACAGTAGCAATCTGCGGCATCGGGACAAGACCATGGAATAACCGGGTAGCGGGATCCAAACTGTAGCTGGCGGGACGGGAAGGGGTCTCCATGTCGGTGGATCAGACCGGCAAGGAAAGCCAAGCTTAGTGGTGCTAACTCATAGGTCAAATGACAAATCAAATCATGTATAAAACATATCAAGTGCATGTATGTAAACGGGCGGAACGGGATGCTCAAAGGCACAAGTATCATTTTATTCAGGCATGTATAAACGGGCTAGCAAAAATGCTAAAATACACTTTCAATACTTTCGGGAACGATAAATCATAATTCGAGAAATTCGGGACTAGTGTCGGGATTCAAGATAAATCATAATTCGAGAAATTCGGGGCAAGTGTCGAGATTCAAGATAAATCATAATTCGAGAAATTCAGGACAAGTGTCGAGATTCAAGATAAATCATAATTCGAGAAATTCGCGACAAGTGTCGAGATTCAAGATCAATCAGGTGAGTAAGGACCCCGTATGTCAATTGTAATAATAACTTGGTACTCCTTGAGTTTGGAGACATTCCGGGTTCTTTATACACCTTTGGGATTTTCAAACTTTTAAATGAACTTCAAAACAAACGGAACCTCAAAAGAGATCCTAAGTGCAATGTTAACCCTGAAGCATCGTATAACCTACTCAGTCACTGAAGGGGATAGGATTCGCGATACCCAAACGTACAAATCTCGTGCATAGTTATAAAAGGGGGTATCCCGTTGTCCCGTACCGTTCAAGATTGAATTAGGTTAAGTCCCGATACAACCAGATTGACCTCAAAGAATGTCGGGTCAAACAATCTCACAATAAATCAAGTGAGTCCAATAAAAGGGTAACCAAGTTCCACCTAAATCCATTTAAGAATAGGTTAAAAAAATCACTTCCCAGGAGGGTTTCACAGTTGTCCCGGTCGACCCGGCCCTTGGCCGGTCGACCGCGTACACTGCAGTCCCAGTTGACCGAGCCCTTGGCCGGTCGACCTGCAGTTGTAAGTGAAAAAGAAGAACAGTGTTTTGGTCAGGTTCCAGAGAACCTGACCCCGTGTGGCCGGTCGACCGAGCTCCCTGGCCAGTCGACCGCGTGAACCGCGTAACAGAACCCAGGTTCTGTTTTCTGCATTGCAATGGGTCATTCCTTTTTCTTCCTTTTTCTTCATTCTTTTAAACCTGATTAGCAATCTAAATCATGGATAAAACAAGCTAACAAGATTCACTAATGTGCATTTATTTCAAATCAATGCAACTCAATAAAAGCATGAAAGAATTAGTAAAATCATTAACATTTCTCATGAAAACCATTCAAAGCTCAAAACGTCAAATCATCCACTTGCCTTGGGTCTCTAATCAATGGAAAACCAGCTCCTAATCACACTTGCAAGCCAAGATCACAATCTCTACAAAAACCCCCAAAAATAAACCCTAAAATGGGTCAAACCAAGCAATAAGAAGAGAAAGCTTTCAATAATGGAAAAGTAGCTTCTCTAAGGCTAGAAGAACACATATCTAAGAGATTAGGAAAAGTGCTTACTTGGAAGATCCTTTAATGGCAAGCACTAGCTCAATGAAGATCTTGGAGATGGTGGTTTCTTACACAAATGTTATCAATGGCAAGCTCTCCATGAGAGGAAGAGAGTGATGGTCCTCATTTCTCAAGAGAGTAAAGTTTGGTGGAGATTGATGAAGGAGAAGCAAGAAGAAGAAGAGAGGAAATGAAGAAAGAACCCTAGGTTGGCTGTTGTGCTGGAAAATGAAGAAGGGAAAGGAGATGGGTGCTCTTATATAAGCAATGGGAGTGGGCTCCACCACTAGAAAACTTGGTGGGGTCAAAATCATGGTTTTTGGGACCTCGGATGAAATCGACGAAGAATGAAGAAATGATCGTCGAAATATCTAGTTTCCAAAAAGTATATGTTTCACGGGTTTCGGGAATATTAAATATTGGGTACAGATTTAGTGTGAAAAGACTGTTTTGCCCTCGAAGCTAGAAAAGTCGAGTTTCGGGATTCGGGACGGAAATGGGATCAACATGAAAGTTGAAGGGATTAAAAAAATAAGTAAATCGGGATAAAACACCAAATCAAAAGAATCTCAAGTAAACCCCCAAGTACACGCAAGTCATAAAAGGAACCCTCAAAGGGCCCCACTAGTCACATAGGCACTCAAATTTTCCCAAAGCTATAACAAAGTTATTCTAATCCCAACTTAACCACAATCCACTAAACACACTTAGAGCTAAAACACAGCTCAAAAACACTAATCGTGGCCTCTCGGGTCGGGGTCTCACATCAATGTTACCTTAGCTGGTGACACTTTTAAGAAAACCTTGTCCCCTTCCTTGAACTGTAGATCCCTTCGATGAGAGTCGGCATAGCTCTTTTATCTACTCCAAGCTACTTTCAGACATTCTTGAATCTGTTTGACTTTGTCACTAGTCTCACTCACTATGGTCGGTCCATGGAAACTGCGAGTACCAACTTCTTCTCAACAAACAGGTGTCCTTCACCTTCTGCCATACAATGCCTCAAAAGGCGCCATCCCAATGCTCGAGTGGTAGCTGTTGTTGTTGTTGGAAATAGGTGGGCCTCGTGGATAGGATTTCAAAACTTTTGACCCACTTGACTCAGGGATCAAGTACCCATAAGGCCACAAACAATATCCAGGATGCAATCCCTCATACACATCTATCATGTACAGCAATAATAACCTATCTAAAAGATAGAGAACAAGCAACACCATGCAACAAAAATAATCCACAACTAATAGAGAAGCAGATTATACCTTTGGAGCCTGGTTGTGCTCTAATGGAGAAGAATACTTGCTAGTTGAAGAAACTCTCTTTTTGTAAGCAACTTAGGATCTCCAAGACCTCTTAGTCGTCCATGCTCTGTCCCGTATCAGATCTCTCTTCTCAAGAAGATTGGTGGAAACTTCAAGAGAAAACCCTTCAAGAAACTCAAAGAACTAGAAGAGATGTGCAACTCTTACACAAAAGGGAGGGCTGGGCGTGAAATCCAAGAGTGGACGACCCAGCCCCCTTCCTTCTCCTTGTATAGCTTTAAGCAAACTCCTTCCCTCCTCTTGTACTAATTGAAATAGAAGTCTTGCTTCCACACAAATTAGTAACCTTACTATTACCACTATTAGAAGTCTTACTTCAAATAGAAATAGTAACTTTCTAATTCCTTCATCTTAGAGTTCTAGTAGGATTAGTATCTTTTCAATAACTTGAGCTAGTGTGGGGACCACTAGGGATTCCATAGAAATCTAGCTCCAACTGGGACATCGCGACCCCACATCTCATGTGCAATCCGGGCCTACAGTTAATTGCAAATAACACCATTATATAAATGCAATTGCACTTCAATCTTAGTAATAAATTACAATGAAGACCCTAAACTTCCCGATTACCACAACCTCTATCAATATCCGTGGATCAGTTGGACTAAAACTGTCCTACCAATTTAAATCCACATCTTATTATCCTTGAGCCCCAATTAATCAGTACCATCCAATTAACTCTTAATCGAGATGAGTGCGCACTTACTAATAACAAATCAATTAATTGGCACAAGGGAATAATGTAGATAGATTCCATCTTGACCATTGGATGTTCCCACAGTCCTACTACCACGTACCCAAAACACCGAGGTGTTGACCTACAGTTGGACTCACTCATTGGTGACTCAAAGCAAATGAATAGATAGAAACTTGAGTTCATCAATGTCTCAGGATTGAGAGCCTATAGCTAGGTAATTATGAGAGCAAACCTGAAACTCGAGACAGTATTCCATAAGCTGCTTCTCATGGTTCTTCAATACATCCAATGTACCAGCACCGTGATCCAGAATCTTACATTATGATGATCGAGACAAATCACACTATTTCATAGTGATCAAAGTGCTGCAACCTTATCAAATGAGATGCCCAGTCTCATCACCGGCTGTGAAGATATTTAAGTATAAGATTTGTGACACATGTCTCCCATGTGTGGATCTCATCCATACACATATATCACATTTAATATACTAATGGAACCCGGTTCAACTCATGAACCATTATGTCATATGTATTGGTCATGTGTATAAAGTAATAAAACACCATTCATCTCATGAAAGGAAAGCATGATTTTGTTGATAAATAAAGAAATTAATAAATTTATTACGTCATCTGATGGATTGAGTCCATACACTTTAACAGTTGTAAGCGAACTCACACAAAGGTAGGGTTTCATCCCATTGAGTCTTGAAATCTAACACATAAGCATGGAGCATATCCTCAAGTGTTTGAATTGTTCTCTCTGACTGGCCATCTGTCGGAGGGTGATAAGCTGTATTGAACTGTACCTTGTGCCCATAGATTCATGTAGTGTCTTCCAGAATCTCGAGAAGAATCTGCTGTCTCTGTCAGATGTGATGGAAACTGGCTGACTGTGTCTGCTGACAATCTCACTAATAAACAACTCTGCCAAAGGTAACATGTGCATCTTCTTTCCTATCCTCATTGGAATGAAATGAGCTGACTTGGTGAGAAGGTCCACAATGACCCATATAGCATCATTGCCTTTGCTGGTCCTCGGTAATCCCCAAATGAAATCCATGGTAATGTGTTCCCATTTCCATTCCGGAATCTCTAACGGCTGTAACAATCCCGGAGGCTTCTGATGCTCTGCCTTTATCAACTGACAAGTCATACACTGGGAGACAAACACTGCTATCTCTCTTCTTATTGTTCCACAAAAATCTGCCCTTTAAGTTCTGATACATCTTCGTACTGCCTAGATGCATAGAATACCTTGTACTGTGAGCTTCTGTCATGATGTCATTCCTCAAATCTTCAACGTTTGGCACACACAGACGGTCTCGGTAGTACAAAACTCCATCAACAATACGGAAATCAGGACGTTCTGCTATGTGCTCTGAAATCTTAGCCAAGTCTGGATCTTGCAACTGACTATTCTTGATCTTCTAAATGAAGGAAGGCCCTGACACTGACATGTTGGCTAACATTACACCCTTTTTCAGTGGCTGTAAATCTATCATCAACTCTTCAAATTGCTCAAAAATACAAGAGCCACTGAGATTTGCCAAGCCCACTGATTTTCTGCTCAAGGCATCAGCAACTACATTAACTTTCCCCAGGTGATATTTGATTGGAAAATCATAATCATTGATATATTTCATCCATCTTCTCTGCCTCATATTTAGTTCCTTCTGAGAAAACAGATACTGTTAGTTGCGGTGGTCTAAATGAACCTCAAATTTCTCTCCATAGAGGTAATGTCTCCACATCTTCAGTGCAAAAACAAACGCTGCTAACTCAAGATCATGTGTTGCATAGTTCTTCCCGTGATCTTTCAACTGCCAGGACCCATAAGCTATTACTTTTCCATCTTGCATCAACACACATCCAAGTCCAACATTTGAAGCATCGGTAAAAATGGTGAAACCGCCGCTTCCGGATGGCAAAGTAAGGACTGGTGCTGTGGTTAATCTCTTTTTTAGCTCTTGGAAACTATCTTCACACTTATCTATCCATACATAAGGTACATGTTTCCTTGTCAACTTCGTTAATGGTGACGTAATCGACGAAAATCCTGGCACGAACCTCCGATAATATCCTGCCAATCCTAGAAAACTCCTGATTTCTGACACATTCTTCAGTCTTTCCCACTGTACTACTGCCTTAATCTTGGATGGATCTACTGACAATCCTTCTCTAGATCTACTGCCTCAATCTTGGATGTGCCCCAAAAATGCTACATGCTCTAGCCAAATTTCACGCTTATTGAGTTTCGCATACAACTGGTTCTCTCTCATGAGTTGCAATGCTACTCTCAGGTGTTATTCATGCTCTTCCTTGGTCTTGGAGTACACCAAAATGTCATCAATGAATACCACTACAAACAGATCCAAGTATTGTGCAAATATTTTGTTCATCAATGCCATGAACATTGCTGGTGCATTAGTCATTCCAAATGGCATCACTAGAAACTCATAGTGTCCATATCTTGTCTGAAAAGTTGTCTTCAATACATCTAACTCTCTGACTCTTAGCTGGTGGTAATCGGATCTCAAATCAATCTTAAAAAAATATGAAGCACCTTGTAACTGATCAAATAGTTCATCTATCCTCGGCAATGGATACTTGTTCTTGATGGTCACTTGGATCAATCTCTGGTAATCAATGCACATTCTCATCGAACCATCTTTCTTCTTGACAAACAACACCGGAGCTCCCCACGGCGAAATACTAGGTCTTAAAAAACCTTTGTCCAACAATTCTTGTAATTGTGTTTTCAATTCTCCCAATTCCGTCGGACCCATTCTATAAGGTGCAATGGAGATATGAGTGGTCCCTGGTAATAGCTCCATAGTGAAGTCTATCTCTCTAATGGGTGGCAAACCTGGAATCTCCTCCGGAAAAACATCCGGGAATTTCCAAACAATTGGGATCTCCTCCACCCCTTGGGACCATTTATCCTCCGTGATAAATACCAAATAGGCCTCACATCCACTTTTCAGAAGTCTATCAGCCTTCAACGGTGAAATAAACTCGGTACTAGGATTACTACTGTCTCCTCGAAACAACACCCCTGCCAGTGTTTCTTCTAATTTAAAATTGAGGGTCTTATGGAAACAATCCATTGTAGCATGATACCCTGCTAACCAATCCATCCCTAGGATGACATCAAAATCATACATCTCTAATAAAATCAGATTTGCTGGTAACTCTATCTCTCCTATCATGACTGAACAACTAGGGAAAAAAGTCCTACATATAACTTCTTTACCTATTAGGGTAGCCATAGTCAAAATAAAATCCAAATCTCTAGCATGCATATCAACCATCTTAGCAAATTTTGGAGTGATAAAAGAGTAAGTAGCGCCAGAGTCAAATAAAACCTTAGCTTGAAATCCACAAACGAGAAGTGTACCTTCCACTACATTGCCCTCTGCCTCTGCATCAGCTCTGTTGACTGCATAGATTTGCCCTCTCTGTTGTCGCCTATTCTGAGTCTTTTGTTGCCTGCCTTGCTATGCATTTCTGTTCTATTGCGGAGGACGCTGATTCTAATTCTGCGATTGCTGACGGGCCTGTTGCTACTGCTGTTGTGGCCTATAGTGCTGCTGAGATGCTTGTTGTTAAAGTGGCCTTGCTTGGTTCTAGACAACTAATGCATTCTGTGGTGGTGCTAGACGCTGTGCTCCTTGCTGTTGCTAATTCTGCCTGTTCTGTCTTGAACAGTTTCTCATCTGATGGTTCATAGAACCACATCTAAAACATGCTCCTGTCATAGTACGACACCGGGTACTCTCGTGATTCTTCCCACAGTGGATACAAACCACTGGGTTCTGCACATTATGATCTGGCCTCTGCCTCTTCTGCTACTGGTTTCTCTACTGGTTGTTCTACTGCTGGGGTTGTCCTTTTCGTTATCGTCTGAGAATCTTGTGGTGGAAATTCTCGAATTTGTAAGCTCTTTTAACTGTCTCTTCGAAGGTTATAGGTGGTACAAACCTCGTAGCATCCCTCTCAATGATGGGATTCAGTTCTTCAAGGAATTTAGCTATCTTCTTCTCCACTGTGTCTACTAGCTCTGGAGCATATCTAGATAATCTCTCGAACTTTGTGAGATATTCGAGGATTGTCATATTTCCTTGGACAAACTACTGGAATTCCACTACCAGAAGCCTCTTGATATGTGTGGGTACATACTTATCCCCAAATTGTCTCTTGAAATTTGCCCAAGCTACTGCATCTGCCATATTTTTGTATTCTTCCTTGACTATTTTCCACCAAATATCTGTTGAACAGGTAAAGAGAGATGTTGCAAGCTTAACTCGCTCTCCTCCGATGCATTGGAAGATCTCGAAGATATTCTCAGTATGCTTTAACCAATCATCTGCAGCTAAAGGGTCTTCTAATCCAAGAAACTCTTTTGGACCCCTCTTCCAGAACCGTTCAAATAATGCATTCGGGTCATGCTGCATGTGATTGATGACAATAGCAGGTTGAGGTTGAACTGGTCTGGGCCTCCTTTGTAACACCTATAGGAGTTGCCTCTGCATGTTTGCAAATTCCCTAGCATGGTCTTCATCTTTCTTCAGCATCTGTTCTTGCAATCAAGCCTGATTCTCATTAACCTAACGCTATTGATCTAACATAACCTGTATCATATGCTGAAACTGATTCTGCATGGTATTGTCAGGAATATCTTTTTGGACTGGCCCTGTATGCTCACTGTTACTCGCGGTGGGATTGCCGTTTAGTGGCCTTTTACGAGGTGGCATAATGCTGCAAAACAAATTGTTAGCACATGATAATAAATAAAAGGTCACACATTGCTCACACGGTACTAACTAACGAAGAGTCTAACGAGTCCTTGCCATGTCCTTAGGATTTCTAGTTTCATTTAATTGCCTGAAACACGTCTCGCTTTGATACCAGTCTGTCGCGACCCCGGACCGGGTCAAGGGGCCTAATTCGGGATCGGGACTCTAAATTATAAATGATGATGATATAATGGATGAATAGTTGCCATACTATGAATTTATTTAATCAATACGTATACGAGTCAAATTAAAGATGCCGCACATATACACGATTTCCCACAGGTGTCCACGGTGAAGATATCACAACAATATGAATATTTCTTTTAAGTGCGGAAGTATATAGCAAATCTATTTCATACATTCATATCCAACAAAACAAGATTGAAACATTTCTAACAAGTATCAGAATGAGGAATGATCATTAGTTCTTTCCTCAATAGAAAAGTTAAAGTTTAAACAAAAGATCATACAATTACATTCCCTAAGAATAGAGGCCAACAAGGCCAATATAAACAAAATAAATATCCTAAAAGAATGGTTAATCATAACCCAGAATGTTACGCAACTCGGGCACCCGAATGTCTAAACGACATCGTCGGCATGCCACTCAATCAGTCATTGCAGTTCTCTGACCGCCTCCTCAAGCTCCTCCTCGGGAAAACTAACGACGGGACCTGAGTACCAAAGTAGTGGTCAAACACAACGGTTTGGCAGGTGGGTGAAAAGATATAACAGTAATGGAAATTACCGTAGAAAACATTTAAACTTGTTAAAACAATTACTTTCATAAAACAGAAGAATCATTTACTGGAAAATAATATGCAATATAGAACATGTAAGGTATCCAAGGAAATCGGGAACAAGCAAGATGGCATCCACACGAAGCTAAGTCCTCTATCATCGAAGTGACATGAGCATATCGGGATGTTAACCTCAGTCACCAAAGTGAGGAGGTGCAACATAAGTTCCATATACATATACATAAAATACGGGACATGACCACGGTAGCGAACCGGGCATCGAGAACCTCAGTAGCAATCTGCGGCATCGGGACAAGACCACGGTAATAACCGGGTAGCGGGATCCAAACTGCAGCTGGCGAGACGGGAGGGGGATCTCTAGGTCGGTGGATCAGACTAACAAGGTTATCCAATCTTAGTGGTGCCAACTCATAGGTCAAATAACAGAAATCAAGTCGTGTACAATATACATCAAGTGCAAGTATGTAAACGGGCGGGACGGGATGCTCAAAGGCACAAGTATCACTTTATTCAGGCATCTATAAATCAGCTAGCAAAACGCTAAAATTCAGTTTCAATACTTTCGGGAATGATATATCATAATTCATAATTTTCGAGACAAGTATCGGGATTCAAATTTGATCAAGGTGAATAAGGGTCCCGTACGTGCATTTCAATATAAATTGGTACTCCTTGAGTTTGGAGACATTCCGGTTTCTTTATACACCTTAAGGATTTTCAAAACTTCAAATGAAAGCTTGTAATTCGGTTTCTCTTTTCAAATGGGTTCAAACAATTCTCATAAGTTTTCCCATCACAATAGGGTTTCCTAACAAACCTCTCTCAATCATTTAAACATTTCATTTTTGCTCACAGAATGGTCCTAGATGAATAGTGTCCATCGCTCAAGCAGACAAGATGTTCGCTCTAGCGACGGGCTCTCTGGAAAAATTTCCTCGGATCATTTGCTCGAGCGAATAAGGGTTCGCTCGAGCGAACATATTGGCTCGAGCGAAAATTACGTTCGCTCGAACTAATAAGGTTCTGTGAAGTTGTGAGAGGATTCTGGGAAAGTTCGCTCGAGCGAAGTTTGGTTCGCTCGAGCGAATTGTCTACTGGAATGGTTCGGAACCGTTTCTGGACAGGTCGCTCAAGCGACCTGTCAAGTTTGCTCGCGCGAACTGTCCAGAAACTGATTCCGGGACAGTTCTTCTCTCTTTCTTTTTCCTCTTCTTACAACTCCTTTGAGATTCATTTCTACTCCATAATAGGAGGCTCCAAAACTCCCTTCAAACATCATTCAAACTCCACATCAATACTTCCATAAACATCAATTGAAAAATCTTCTTCTTAACCACATTCAACCATAAATAAGAGAGAAAATCCACAATCACAAAGAATCATTTATATCATAACAAGTAATAAATGAAAGGCTATAAATGCAATGGTTCAACCATCCACAATACTCATTCATGAGTATTTATTTCAAATCAATGCAAGACAATAAAAGCATGAATAGTATGATAAATCAACACATTTCTCATAAAACTATTTAATGCACAAAATATCAATTCATCCACTTGCCTTGGGTCTCTAACAAGCAAATCAAGCAACAAATCAAGTCTTGCTCAAAGATCTCCTACAACACCACAAAAACCCCAAAAACAAACCCTAAAATGGTCAAAACAATGAAATAGAATAGAGAGCTTCCAATAATGGAGGTGAAGCTCCTCTAGAATTATAAGAACACAAATCTAGAAGATGGAGGGGATTGGTTACTTGTAGGTTCTCCAAATGGTCAAGACTAATTCAATGAGGATGTTGTGATGGGAGGTTTTCTCCAAAAATGGTATCAAGATGAAGCCTTCAATGAGAGGAAGAGAGTGGTGATCTCCATTCTCAAGAGATGCAAGAGTTGGTGGTGCTTTGATGATGGAAAAGCAAGAAGGAGAAGACAGAAGCAAGAAAACCTAAAATGGTTTGCTTTTGGATTGGAAAAGGGAAAGGAGAAGAGAAAGTTCTCTTATAAAGCAATTGGGAGTAGGTCCACCCCTAAGAATTCTTATGGGGCTGAAATAGTGGTTTTCGGGACCTCGGATGAAATCGACGAAGAAGGGAAAGTTGTTCGTCAAAATTTCTAGTTTCCAAAAAGTATATGTTTTGCTGGTTTCGGGAATATCAAATAATGGGTAAAAATTTAGTGTAAAAAGACTGTTTTGCCCTTTAAACTAGGAAAGTCGGGTTTCGGGATTCGGAACGGGAACGGGATTAACATGAAAGTTGTAGAGATTAACAATATGAGTAAAATGGGATAAAATCACCAATCAATGGAATCTTAGAAGATTCCCCAAGTAAACGCAAAATCATAAAAGGATCCCCAAAGGGCCCCACTAATCACAAAGGCACTCAAAATTCCCCAAAGCTATAACAAAGCTGTTCTAATCTAAACAAAACTATATTACACTAATCACGCTTAAAACTAGCACACAACTTAATTAACATTAATCGAGGTCTCTTGGGTTGGGGTCTTACAAGTTTGGAGACATTCCGGGCTCCTTATACATCTTAGGAAAATTTTAAGATTTCAAATGAATGTTCGTGGTGTAATTTCTTTCTCAAATGGGCTTCACACATGCCTCTGGGTAAACATTACCCATCACTCCCAAAAAGGGTTCACAAACAATTTGGACAGAAGTCCCCTTCATTTCTCTTCAATTTAAAATTCCTGGGTAAAGTCGGTTACCTAGCGGTTAGCTGGCGGTTAGCCGCCGCTGGGTTAGGTGGTTAGCCGTTGGTTGACCGTGAATGAGTAGACAAAAATGCAGCTTACTGGAATTGGAACCGAAATTGGCTTGGTTGGCCGGCGGTTAGCCGTTGATGAGTTAGGTGGTTAGCCGCTGGCTGACCGCGAGGCTGACCGCACCTTCAGAAAGGAAAAGTAGCTCTCTGGAATAGTGACTGAACCTGGTTCGGTTAGCCACCAGTCACCAGGCGGCTAGCCGACAGGTGATCGCCAGCTGTGGGAAATTCCTACTGGGTTCATATTTGAGCCCTTTTCTCTTCCAATTGGTTTTCTTTAATCCTCATTCACTTCCCTGCAATAGAGTGAGCTAAAAAAAATGCTCCTTCAGTTCAACATTCAACACTTCCCCCATATCAAAACTTTTACAAACAACTATCAGTTCACCTCCTTCTTCAACTCATCAAACCACAAGGGAAGAGAAATCCACCAAACACAAGCATTCATTTAAACCATGAAAAGCAATAAATGAAAAGCCATAATATCACATTTTCAAGGGTTAAATAACCTAAAAAGTTTCATGAGCATTTATTTTAAAAATTCAATGCAAGTTAAGAATGAGTAGTGAAATCATATACATTTCTCATAAAACTATTTAACACTCTAAATATATATTCATCCACTTGCCTTAGGTCCAAGCTTAGTAAAAAAACAATCTCTAATCACTTCCAAGCCAAAGATCCAAGCTACAAAAAAAAAAAAAAAAAAAAAAAAAAACCCCAAATAAAACCCTAAAATGGTCAAGAGAAAGATCAAGAAGAAGCAATCTTCAATAATGGAAGAAGAGACTCCTATAGGCTAGTAAAAAACACATCAAAGACAAAGGGAGGGATTGCTTAAATGGATGACCTTCAAATAGACAAGGTGAGCTCAAAGAGAGTCTTGGAATGGGAGGTTTCTTCCCCAAATGCTATCAATGAAGAGCTCTCATTGAGAGGAAGGGAGTGATGATCTCCATTTCTCAAGAGATGTAAGGTTGGTGGTGATTTAGGGAAGGAGAGCAAGAAGAAGAAGGGAAGGGAGGAAAAGCCCTAAGTAAGAGTTGCTTGTGCTGGAAAATGGAAAAAGGAAGAAGGGTCTTCCTTATATAGCAAGTGGGGAGTGGGCTTCACCGCTAGAATTCTTGTGGGGCTGAAATAGTGTTTTTCGGGACCTCGGATGAATTTGACAAAGGAAGGAAAGTTGTTCGTCGAAAATTTCTAGTTTCCAAAACATATATGTTTCGTGGGCTTCGGGAATATCAAAATTTGGGTACAGATTTAGTGTAAAAAGACAGTTTTGCCCTTGGAGCTAGGAAAGTCGGGTTTCGGGATTCCGGACAAGAACGGGATCAACATGAAAGTTGTAAGGATTAACGAGATAAGTAAAACGGGATAGAAACATCAATTATCGAAATCTCAGATAATCCCCCAAGTAATCGCAAAGTCATAAAAGGAACCCCCAAAGGGCCCCACTAATCACAAAGGCACTCAAAATTTCCAAAGCTATAACAAAGCTATTCTAAACCTAACTAAACCAAAACACACTAATCACACTTAGAATTAACACACAACTTGATTAACACTAATCGAGTCACTCGGGTTGGGGTCTTACACTACTGATTTTCTACTCAAAGCATCAGCAACTACATTCGCTTTCCCTGGGTGGTACTTGACTGGAAAATCATAATCCTTGATATATTCCATCCACCCTCTCTGTCTCATGTTCAGTTCCTTCTGAGAAAATAAGTATTGTACGCTACGGTGGTCGGAGTGGACTTCAGACTTCTCTCCATAGAGGTAATGTCTCCACATTTTCAACACAAAGACGACCGCTGCTAACTCAAGATCATGGGTGGCATAGTTTTTCTCGTGATCTTTCAACTGCCAGGATCCATATGCAACAACTTTTCTGTCTTGCATTAACACACAACCAAGTCCAACGTTTGAAGCATCGGTAAAAATAGTAAAACCGCCACTTCCGGATGGTAAAGTAAGGATTGGTGAGCTAGTCAATCTCGTTTTCAACTCTTAAAAACTAGCTTCACACTGGTATGTCCACACATATGGTACATTCTTCCCTGTTAACTTCGTCAATGGTGACACAATCAATGAAAATCCTTGCACAAACCTCCGATAATATATTGCCAATCCCAGAAAACTTCTGATTTCGGTCACATTCTTTGGTCTTTCCTTCTTTACTACTACCTCAATCTTGGACAGATCTACTGACAATCCTTCTTTTGATATGATGTACCCTAAAAATGCTACTTGTTCAAGCCAAAATTCACACTTGTTGAGTTTTGCATATAGTTGGTTTTCTCTCAAAAGTTACGGTGCTATCCTCAAGTGCTCTTCGTGCTCTTCTTTGGTCTTAGAGTATACTAAAATATCTTCAATGAATACTACCACAAGCTGATCTAGATACTGTCCAAATATCTTGTTCATCAATGCCATGAATACTGCCAGTTCATTTGTTAACCCGAATGGCATAACAAGGAACTCATAGTGACCATATCTTGTCCGGAAAGCTGTCTTCAATACATCTGATTCTCTGACTCTCAGTTGATGGTAACTGGATCTCAAGTCAATCTTCGAAAAATATAAAGCACCTTGCAACTGATCAAACAGTTCATCTATCCTTGGTACTGGATACTTGTTCTTGATGGTCACTTGGTTCAATCTTCTTTAATCAATGCACATCCTCATCGAACCATCTATTTTCTCGACAAACAAAAATGGAGCTCCCCACGGTGAAATACTAGGTCTAACAAAACCTTTGTCCAACAATTCTTGCAATTGAATCTTCAATTCTCCCAATTCCGCTGAAGCCATCCTATATGGTGCAATAGAAATCCGAGCAGTCCCCGGTAATAACTGTAAGACCCCGACCCGAGAGACCACGATTAGTGTTAATTAAGTTGTGTGTTAGTTATAAGCGTGATTAGTGTATTTTGGTTTAGTTGGGTTTAGAATAACTTTGTTATAGCTTTGGAAAATTTTGAGTGCCTTTGTGATTAGTGGGGCCCTTTGGGAATTCCTTTTATGACTTTGCAATTACTTTGGGGATTATCTGAGATTTCAATAATTGGTGTTTCTATCCAGTTTTACTTATCTCGTTGATCTCTACAACTTTCATGTGGATCCCGTTCCCGTTCATAATCCCGAAACCCGACTTTACTAGCTTCAAGGGCAAAACGGTCTTTTATTCCTAAATCTGTACCTAATATTTGATATTTCCAAAACCCGCGAAACATATACTTTTTGGAAACTAGAAATTTTGACGATCATTTCTCCCTTCTTCGTCGAATTCATTCGAAGCCCCGAAAGTCATGATTTTGACCCAAAAAAATTCTTAGGGGTAGAGCCCACTCCCAATTGCTTATAAAGAGAACTCTTCTCTTCTCTTTTCCATTTTCCAACATAACCCAACCCAACCTAGGGTTTTCTTCACTCGTCTTTCTTCTTCTTGCTTTTCCATCATCAAATCATCACCAACCTTACATCTCTTGAGAAATGGAGATCATCACTCTCTTCCTCTCATTGAGAGCTTTTCATTGATAGCATTTGTGGAAGAAACCTCCCATTCCAAGACTCTCTTTGAGCTCACCTTGTCTATTTGGAGAGCCTACATGTAAGCAATCCCTCCTTTTGCCTTTGATGTGTGTTTTCCTAGCCTATGGGAGTCTCCTTTTCCATTATTAAAGCTTGCTTCATCTTGTGCATTGTCTTGACCATTTTAGGGTTTTATTTGGGTGTTCTGTGTAGATTTTGTTCTTTCCTTGGAAGAGGTGATTTGAAGCTTGATTCTTTGATTAGAGGCCCTACGGCAAGTGGATGAATAGATATTTATTCATCCTTAACTTGCATTGAATTTTTGAAATAAATGCTCATGCAACTTGTTAGCTTATTTAACCCTTGAAAATGTGATATTATGGCTTTTCATTTATTACTTTTCATGGCTTAAATGAATGCGTGGATTTCTCCTCTCTTGTGGTTTGATGAGTTGAAGAAGGAGGTGAATAGATAGTTGTTTGTAAAAGTTTTGATATGGGGGAAGTGTTGAATGCTGAATTGAAGGAGCTTTTTATTTGCTCACTCTATTGCAGGGAAGTGAATGAGGAATAAAGGAAACCAATTGGAAGAGAAAAGGGTTCAAATCTGAACCCAGTAGGAATTTCCCGCAGCTGGCGGTCACCAGTCGGCTAGCCGCCTGGTGATTGGCGGCTAACCGAACCAGGTTCGGTCAAAATTCCAGAAAACTACTTTTGCTTCTTGAAGGCGCGGTCAGCCACACGGTCAGCCAGCGGCTAACTCAGGTCCTGTCATTGGTTTTATTGAGGAGGAGCACGAGGAAGTGGTCGCAGAACTGCAATGACTAGTTAAGTGGCACGCCGACGATGTCGTTTAGACATTCGGATGTCCGAGTTGCATAACATTTTGGGTTATGATTAACCATTATTTTGGGATACTTATTTTGTTTATATTGGCCTCTATTGGCCTCTATTTTTGGGGAATGTAACTAAATGATCTTTTGTATAAATTCTAACTTTATACTTTTCAGAAATAGCTAATGATCATTGCTCATTCTGATACTCGTTGTAATTGTATTATTAATCATGCTATTTTGGATATGAATGTTTGAATTAGATTTGCTACACGCTTCCGCATTTATAAGAAATATTCATGTTGCTGTGATATCCTCACCGCGGACACCCGTGAGAAATCGCGTATACGAGTGGCATTCTTTTATTGACTCGTATACGTATTGGTTAAAATAATTTTATAGTATGCACAGTCATTCATCCATTATATTATATCACTACCATAATTAGAGTCCCGGTCTCGGATTAGGCCCCTTGACCCGGTCCGGGGTCGCGACAATAACTCAATGGTTAAGTTTATTTCCCTGATTGGTGGCAATCCTGGAATCTCTTCTGGAAAAACATCTGGAACTTCCCAAACAATAGGGATCTCCTCCACCCCTTGGGACCGTTTATCCTCCGTGATAAACCCCAAATAGGCCTCACATCCACTTTTTAATAGCCTATCAGCCTTTAACGCTGAAATAACTCGTGCACGAGGATTACTCCTGTCTCCCCGAAACAACACCCCGGCTGGTGTCTCTTCTAATTTAAAGGTGAGGGTCTTATGGAAACAGTCCATTATGGCATGATACCCTTGTTGGAAATAGGTGGGCCTCGTAGATGTGATTTCAAAACTTTTGACCCTCTTGACTCAGGGATCAAACGTCCATAAGGCCATCAACCATATCCAGGATGCAATCCCTCATACTCATATACCATATACAGCAATATTACAAGCAGCACCATGCAAAATAATCTACAAAAGATTAGAGAAGCAAATTATACCTTTGCTGTCCGGTTGTACTTTGATAGAGAAGAAAACAACTTTAGATCTCCAAAACCTCTTAGCCTTCCACGCTATGGCCCGTATCGGATCTCTTCTCTAAAGGAGATGGGTGGGATCTCCTAAAGAAAACAACTAGAAGCTCTAAAGGAAACTAGAAGAGAACTAGAAGGAGAAGAGAAGTATGTGCAACTCTTGCACAAAGGGGTTTTGGGCGTGAATTCCAAGGATAGAAATCCCAGCCCTTTGTTTCTCCTTTTATAGCATTAAGCAACCTCCTTCTCTTGTACTAATTGAAATAGAAGTCTTACTTCTACACAAAATAGTAACCTTACTATTACCTCTATTAGAAGTCCCACTTCAAATAGAAATAGTAACTTCCTAATTCCTTCATCTTAGAGTTCTAGTAGGATTAGTATCTATCCAATAACTTGGGCTAGCGTGGGGACCACTAGGGATTCCATAGAAAGCTGGCTCCAACTGGGACACGTGACCCCACATCTCATGTGTAATCCGGGCCCACAGTTAATTGCAAATAACACCACTATATAAATGCAATTGCACTCCAGTCTTAGGAATAAATTACAATGAAGACCCTAAACTTCCCGATTACCACAATTAAGCCCGTCTATCAATATCCATGGATTAACTGGACTAATAATGTCCCACCAATTTAAATCCACATCTTATTATCCTTGAGCCCCAATTAATCACAGTGATCATCAGTACCATCCAATTAACTCTTAATTGAGATGGGTGCGCACTTACTAATGATAAATCCATTAATTGGCACAAGGGGATAATATAGATAGATTCCATCTTGACTATTGGATGTTCCCACAGTCCTACTACCACATACCCAAGACACCGAGGTGTTGACCTACAGTTGGCCTCACTCATTGGTGACTCAAAGCAAATGAATAGATAGAAACTTGAGTTCATCAATGTCTCAGGATTGAGATCCTATTGGTAGGGAATTATGAGAGCAAACCTTAAACTCGAGACAGTATTTCATAAGGTGCTTCTCATGGTCCTTCAATACATCCAATGTACCAGCACCGTGATCCAGAATCTTACATTCTGATGATCGAGACAAATCACACTATCTTATAGTGATCAAAGCGCTGCAACCTTATCAGATGAGATGCCCAGTCTCATCATCGATTGTGAAGATGTTTAAGTATAAGATTTGTGACAAATGTCTCCTGTGTGTGGATCTCATCCATACACATATATCACATGTAATATACTAATGGGACCCGGTTCATCTCATGAACCATTTATGTCATTTGTATTGGTCATGTGCATTAAGTAGTAAAACACCATTCATCTCATGAAAGAAAAGCATGATATTATTGATAAATAAAGAAATTAATCAGTTTATTACATCATATGATGGATTGAGTCCATACAATCTAACAATCTCCCACTTGGGCTCAATGCCAGTCAGGGTTGCATCTCATGCCCATCCCATCTACATGTTGCTCAAAGACTTTAGTAGTCAAAGGCTTAGTAAAGGGATCTGCCAGATTGTCTGCAGAGCCTATCTTGGTAATAGCTATATCACCTCTCTGCACAATCTCTCTGACTAAATGATATTTCCTTTGTACATGCTTTTGGCTTTTATGGCTTCTGGGTTCTTTGGACTGAGCTACTGCCCCGCTGCTGTCACAGTAAACTGTGAGCGGCTGTCGGGCCAAAGGTACCACCCCAAGTTCCATAAGGAATCTTTTGAGCCATACTGCTTCTTTAGCTGCTTCACAAGCCGCTACATATTCAGCCTCCGAGGTGGAATCAGCGGTACATTCCTGTTTTATACTCCTCCAGCTGATTGCTCCGCCACCAAGCATAAATACATAACCAGAAGTGGATTTCCTGGAATCCTTATCTGACATAAAGTCAGAATCTGTGTATCCGACTGGAATGAGCTCATCAGTGCTATAAATCAACATGTAATCTCTAGTCCTTCTCAAGTATTTGAGAATACATTTTACAGCAGTCCAATGTTCAGGTCCTGGATTAGACTGATATCTGCTGACTAGGCCCACTGCATGACAGATATCCGGTCTAGTACATAGCATAGCATACATGAGGCTACCAACAGCTGAAGCGTATGGTATCGACCTCATTTGCTCCTTTTCCTCAGGTGTCTTAGGACACTGGTCTTTGGAAAGGTGCACTCCATGCCTGAAAGGTGTAATGCCCTTCTTGGAGTCTTGCATAGCAAACCGTACCAGCACCTTATCTATATATGCAGCTTGAGATAAGCCAATCATCCTATTTTGCCGGTCTCGATGTAGTTTGATCCCTAGGATGTAGCTAGCTTCTCCCAAGTCCTTCATATCAAAAGTCTTGGCCAACCAAACTTTCACAGTTGACAACATTCCTATGTCTTTCCCGAGGAGAAGGATATCGTCGACATATAAAACTAGAAAAACTACCCTTTCACCTTCACTTTTCATGTACACACATGACTCATCCGGATTTTGACAAAAACCAAATGACTTGATTGCCTGGTCAAAACGGATGTTCCAGCTTCGGGATGCCTGCTTTAATCCATAGATGGACTTCTGCAGTTTGCAAACTTTTTGCTCTTGGTTTTTAGCTACAAAACCGTCTGGTTGCACCATATAGATGTCTTCCTCAAGATGGCCGTTAAGAAACGCCGTCTTGACATCCATTTGCCAAATCTCATAATCGAGATGAGCCGCAATGGATAAGAGTATCCGGATGGACTTGAGCATGGCTACCGGCGAAAAAGTTTCCTCATAATCGATACCCTCTTTCTGAGTATACCCTTTCGCTACAAGCCTGGCCTTAAAGGTCTCTACTCTGCCATCTGGTCCTCTTTTTCTCTTGTAGACCCACTTGCACCCAATAGGTTTAATATTGGCAGGCAAGTCCACAAGTCTCCAGACCTGATTGGAGTACATAGACTCTATCTCAGCTTTCATAGCATCTTGCCAACGTCCCGAATCTATGTCATTAATTGCTTCATCATAGTTACAGGGATCTTGTTCCGGTTCTTCCGGGATTGCCTCGTAAGACTCTCCCAAGAACGAGAACCTGTCAGGAGGTCTGACAATTCTCCCACTACGACGAGGCACCGGTGTAACTACTTGGTCTGGTAAGGGCAGTTCTTCCTCAAGTTCGGTCTCTCTTGGATTTGGAATTGATTGCTCTTGGATTTCTTCCAAGATCACCTTTTCTAAAGATTTCCGGTTTATCATATAATCTTCCTCCAGAAAAACCGCATTGGTGCTTACCAGCACTTTTTGCTCTCTGGGATTATAGAATAACCAACCTTTAGTTCCCTTAGGATATCCAACAAACGTACATACTTCCGACTTCGTTTCCAACTTATCCGTCTTAACCTTCAGCACGTGTGCCGGACAACCCCAAATGTGTAAATGTTGTAGACTAGGCTTTCGCCCAGACCACAACTCCCGGGGAGTCTTAGGTACAGACTTAGATGGTACGAGGTTTAGTATGTACATCGCACTATCCAAGGCGTATCCCCAGAAGGATATAGGCAATCCTGAGAAACTCAGCATAGACCTGATCATATCTAAAAGAGTCCGGTTCCTTCTTTCTGCTACTCCATTCTGTTGAGGCATACCAGGAGCAGACAACTGGGATAAAATCCCATTCTCTGATAAGTATCCCATAAAATCAGCAGAGAGATATTCCCCTCCTCGATCTGATCGAAGAGTCTTGATACTTTTACCTAATTGCTTTTCCGCTTCCGCTCGAAACTCTTTGAACTTTTCAAAAGCCTCGGACTTGCGGTGCATAAGGTATATGTATCCATATCTTGAGTAATCATCTGTGAAAGTGATGAAGTACTCATATCCTCCTCTGGCCCTGACATTAATGGGTCCACACACATCAGTATGCACTAATTCCAATAAATCTTTGGCCCTATTGCCCTTAGATAAAAAGGGTCTCTTGGTCATTTTGCCTTCCAGACAGGATTCACAGACAGGCATTGGTTCCAGCACCAGTGAAGGCAAGATACCATCTTTCACTAGCCTGTCAATCCTGTTTAGGTTTATATGACCTAGCCTCAAGTGCCAAAGTTTTGTTGGATTAGATGAAGGTGACTTCCTCTTTAATGATGGTCTATTGAGTGTTTCAGTATCATGTATCTCATACATTGTGGGAGTTAATAAATAAAGCCCATTGGTTACCTTGCCAGAACATACAAAAGTACCATTCCTCTTTATGACAACTTCAGTACCAAAAGTAATAGAATAACTTTTATTCACCAAACTAGAAACTGAAATTAAATTCCGTCGTAAAGACGGTACATATAATGTGTCTGACAAAACCAACTTATTATTTAAAAAACATAAAGTAATAACTCCCACTGAAACAGCATCCGCCTTAGCGTCAGATCCTAGGTTGACAATGATTTCTCCGTCACTGAGCCTCCTGGTTTCCCTGAACCCCTGCAACGTATTACATATGTGATTAGTTGCCCCGGAGTCCACACACCAGGATTCTGAAGTACCAGTTGCAAAACTAACTTCAGAAATAAGTGACTCAATCATACCTGAGGTCTTCTTCTTAGACAGATATTCTGGACAATTCCTTTTCCAATGTCCTGTCTTACCACAATGGAAACACTTTCCTTTTGTCCCTGTACCCTTAGCCTTGGCCACGCCACCATTAGGACCATTCTCCACCTTAGGACCCTTCGGAACTGATTTCTTTTTGCCTTTCCGCCCTTTGCCTTTCGGCTTGGACTTGACATCTGACTTTTCTGTCATTAGGGCAGTTGGCTTCTTCTTCAAAATCCCTTCAGTCACTACCAGTTGGCTAGACAGCTCAGCCAGAGTCAGATTCATTTTGTTCATGTTGTAATTAACTTTGAAATTGTTGAATGACTCTGGCAGTGACTCAAGGATTATGTCGATCTGCGATTCTGCATCAATCGCAGCCCCAAGTACATCTAACTCATTTAATGAGTCCATCATTTTCAGCATGTGTTCCTGAACAGATGTACCTTCAGCCATCTTGGTGCTTATGAGCACCCTCATAGCTGCCTGCCTAGCAGGCCTGCCCTGTTCCGCAAACATCTCCTTTAAGTTCGATATAATATCGTATGCAGTCTTATAGGATTGATGTTGGTGTTGCAAAACACTAGACATGGATGCCTGAATGTAACATCGGGCCATCTCATCGTCTTTGGCCCATTTGGTGTAAAGTTCCTTTTCTTCTTGTGATGCATCCGGGCTAGGCTCATCAAGGGGGGTTTTGGTAAGGACATATTTATATCCTGAAGCAGTCAGGACAATATCCAGGTTCCGTTTCCAGTCTACATAGTTGGATCCCACCAACTTATTCTGGTTGAGGATGGTCGCAAGTGGATTGAAAGTATTTGAATTCATGCTTGAAAAACTGTAGCACATAACCATACATTCAATTAATGAATTTAAATGACATTAGGTTTTAGTATTCTACCAAATTTATGTGGGAATCCTCATAACCACAAAATTTAGAATACATCGGGATCCCAATCCCCGGGGTATGCCTCCTTGGGGAGTGCTAATACCACCTAGATTAGTGCGGATCAAAAGTTGGTCAAAATTATTATTATGACTAACTATTCATGATCCCCATCATTCATTATTATCTAGGTATCTCATACCAAATAATGTATGACTCCCGATTGGATTTGGTTTCTAAAATAAATGAGGCAAATCCTTGGGGATACTACATCATTATTTTAGTTAAGTGTGACCCACCAACTAGCATTGTATGACAACCGTTGCGGGCAGCTTCTCCTTGGGGAGTGGACCCCCGCCCCGTCTCACCAATACTATCCTTAGGAGATCCATATCTAGTAACCAGACAAATACTAGCCCTCCGTGGGGAACGACCATTCTCAAGATGGTGCGAGGCTAATACTTTCCTTACAGTGGACCTATGGTGGAAAACCATGGGGATTTTTTAAAATATAAATGCCCCGCTCCCACTTAATATTTTAGGATTGAGGATTTCCTTATAGGTATATGGGCCCTTATATACAGACATCAAATCATCTCATGATATGACCAATAATTGATTCCAAGTCAAGTTATTTTATGGAAAGTCCAGTTTCTTAAATTAGTGTTACCAATGGGTCCATCTCATGGGCCCACCAACTCTAATTAGAACTCTTTCCAAAAATTAATTTGATTTGACCAATTTTGGAAACTTTGCTATGTTTGGATCAGATTTGGAAATATTCTAAAAATAAGCAACCAACCAAAAATAGAAAGTGCTAATAAAAGAAACTAGTCCTCTCCTCCACATGGCCCAAGCGGAATCGACTTCTTGGACTTCTAGACTTTCCAAAACTTTGGGATTCCTCAAACTCTTTGGGCATCTCCAAAGCTCTTTGTTTAGGAGTCCAACTTCACTTTCTTTCTTCGTCTTGGACATCACCAGAATTTACAAATTATTGAAAAATTACATAAATTCCTATGCCTCAAGAATGAGACTTACATGGTAATCTAAACATGGAAATAAAAGGGCTATAGGGAAATTCACCATGCCTTGCCCTTTCACGGGAAACCAAGGAAACCATGATGCCCTTTACACTTAGCCATAAATAAACCAATAACCACATAAAAGAAAATAAAAGTCGTGGGCCATATGGAGAGGACATTATTACCTGCAAGTTAGTATCTCATACAACTCACAAAAACATGCTGCCACTTCGATATAATATACTCTTCGCAGAGGGGGTCCGGGGGTGTCCCCCGGCGGTGGTCGAGCTGACCGGTCAGCTCGCGGGGGCCCAGGGGGCAGCGCCCCCGGACCAAAATTTGGTATGAAGGATACCATCCATCATCACATGATGAAAATCCCGGACTTCTAAAAAATAAATCCAGCAACCCGGTCCGCTCGAGCTGACTAATGTTCGCTCGAGCGGACTGTTCCAGAACCTGGTCCGCTCGAGCGGATGGAGGTTCGCTCGAGCGACCTGCTCGGAAATTTGCAGAAAATTTTCCTTTCTTGTCCGAACCAGCCCCTTTGATAGCATTCATATCAGATACAGAAGGCAAACAAAAATCAAATCTGATCCTTACAAAACCCTAGGTCTAACCTCTTCACATCTCATGCAAAGATTAGATCTAGGTTGCTGATCTAACATGATTAGAGATGAGGTAAGGCTCTGATACCAATTGTTGGAAATAGGTGGGCCTCGTGGATGTGATTTCAAAACTTTTGACCCTCTTGACTCAGGGATCAAACGTCCATAAGGCCATCAACCATATCCAGGATGCAATCCCTCATACTCATATACCATATACAGCAATATTACAAGCAGCACCATGCAAAATAATCTACAAAAGATTAGAGAAGCAGATTATACCTTTGCTGTCCGGTTGGACTTTGATGGAGAAGAAAACAACTTTAGATCTCCAAGACCTCTTAGCCTTCCACGCTATGGCCCGTATCAGATCTCTTCTCTAAAGGAGATGGGTGGGATCTCCTAAAGAAAACAACTAGAAGCTCTAAAGGAAACTAGAAGAGAACTAGAAGGAGAAGAGAAGTATGTGCAACTCTTGCACAAAGGGGTTTTGGGCGTGAATTCCAAGGATAGAAATCCCAGCCCTTTGTTTCTCCTTTTATAGCATTAAGCAACCTCCTTCTCTTGTACTAATTGAAATAGAAGTCTTACTTCTACACAAAATAGTAACCTTACTATTACCTCTATTAAAAGTCCCACTTCAAATAGAAATAGTAACTTCCTAATTCCTTCATCTTAGAGTTCTAGTAGGATTAGTATCTATCCAATAACTTGGGCTAGCGTGGGGACCACTAGGGATTCCATAGAAAGCTGGCTCCAACTGGGACACGTGGCCCCACATCTCATGTGCAATCCGGGCCCATAGCTAATTGCAAATAACACCACTATATAAATGCAATTGCACTCCAGTCTTAGGAATAAATTACAATGAAGACCCTAAACTTCCCGATTACCACAATTAAGCCCGTCTATCAATATCCATGGATTAACTGGACTAATAATGTCCCACCAATTTAAATCCACATCTTATTATCCTTGAGCCCCAATTAATCACAGTGATCATCAGTACCATCCAATTAACTCTTAATTGAGATGGGTGCGCACTTACTAATGATAAATCCATTAATTGGCACAAGGGGATAATATAGATAGATTCCATCTTGACTATTGGATGTTCCCACAGTCCTACTACCACATACCCAAGACACCGAGGTGTTGACCTACAGTTGGCCTCACTCATTGGTGACTCAAAGCAAATGAATAGATAGAAACTTGAGTTCATCAATGTCTCAGGATTGAGAGCCTATTGTTAGGGAATTATGAGAGCAAACCTTAAACTCGAGACAGTATTCCATAAGGTGCTTCTCATGGTCCTTCAATACATCCAATGTACCAGCACCGTGATCCAGAATCTTACATTCTGATGATCGAGACAAATCACACTATCTTATAGTGATCAAAGCGCTGCAACCTTATCAGATGAGATGCCCAGTCTCATCACCGATTGTGAAGATGTTTAAGTATAAGATTTGTGACAAATGTCTCCTGTGTGTGGATCTCATCCATACACATATATCACATCTAATATACTAATGGGACCCGGTTCATCTCATGAACCATTTATGTCATTTGTATTGGTCATGTGCATTAAGTAGTAAAACACCATTCATCTCATGAAAGAAAAGCATGATATTATTGATAAATAAAGAAATTAATCAGTTTATTACATCATATGATGGATTGAGTCCATACAATCTAACAACCCTGCCAACCAGTCCATCCCTAGGATGACATCAAAATCATGCATCTCCAATAAAATGAGATTTATTGGAAACACTACTTCTCCTATCATGACTGAACAACTAGGATAAAAAAGTTTTACACATAACTTCTTTACCTATTAGGGTAGCCACAGTCAAAATAAATTCCAACTCTTTATCATGCATATCAATCAACTTAGCAAATTTTGGAGACATAAATGAGTCTGTAGAACCAGAGACAAACAAAACCTTAGCTTCAAATCCACAAACAAGAAGTGTACCTTCCACCACATTGCCTGCACCTCTGCACTAGCTCTATTGACTATTCAGACTTGTCATCGCTGTTGTGGCCTATTTGGAGCCTATTGTGGTCTGCCTTGCTGTGCATTTCTGTTTTGTTGCGAAGGATGGTGATTTTGATTCTGTCCTTGCTGATGGGGCTATTGCTGCTGTTGAGGTCTATACTGTGGCTGAGGTGCTTGTTGCTGTGGTAGCCTTTCTTGATTTTGAACAAGCGGTGCATTTTGTGGTGGTGCAGGACGCTGTGCTCCTTGCTGTTGCTGATTCTGCCATCACGGACAATCCCTCATCTAATGGTTCATAGAACCACACCAGAAGCACGCTCCTATAAGTGTTCAGCACTGGGTACTCTCATGATTCTTCCCACAGTGGATACAAACTACTTGATTCTGGACATTCTATTATGGCCTATGCTTCTTGTGTTGTTGATTTCTCTGTTGGTAGTTCTGCTGATGAGTCTACCCCTTTCCCTGAATTTTGAGGATTTTGTTGTGAAAGTTCTCAAACTTATAGGCCCTCTTGACAGCCTCTTCAAAAGTTGCAGGTGGTACAACTCCCGTAGCATCTCTCTCTATGATAGGGTTAAGCCCTTCGAGGAATTTGGCTATCTTTTTCTCCACGGTGTCCACTAACTCTGGAGCATAACTAGACAATCTCTTGAACTATATGAGGTATTCGAATACTGTCATATTTCCTTGGACAAGCTGCTGGAACTCTACTGCCATTTGTCTCATGACATGAGTCGGTACATGCTTGTCACGAAACTGCCTCCTGAAACTAGCCCAAGCCACTACATCAGCCATAGTCTTGTACTCTTCCCTCTCTGTCTTCCACCAAATATCAGTTAACCCGGTAAAGAGTGATGCTGCAAGGTTTACCCTTTCACTTCCCGTACATTTGAAGACTTCAAAGATATTCTCTGTGTGCTCCAACCAATCGTCTGCAGCCAGCGGATCCTCTGTCCCAACGAAGTCCTTAGGAGCTCTCTTTCTAAACCGTTCAAATAACACATTCGGGTCATGCTCTCTTTGATTGATGATAGTGGCGAGTTGAGCTTGAACCGGTTCTAGCCTCCTTTCCAAGACGTCTAGTAACTATCTTTGCGTATGTACCATCTCTCTAGCATGATCTTCATCGTTCTTAGGCATTTGTTCTTACAACCGAGCTTGATTCTCGTTAGCCTGACGCTGCTGATTAAGCATTGCCTGCATCATCTAATGGAATTGATTCTGCAGTGTATTATCAACAGTATCTTCCTCAATTGGCCCCATATGATCACTGTTGCTTGCGGTGGGATTGCCGTTTATCTGTCTCTTACGAGGTGGCATAGTGCTACAAAACAAATTGTTAGCACATAATAATCAAATAAAGGGTCTCACATTGCTCACACGATTCTAGCAAGCGAAACGTCTAACGAGTCCTCACTATGTCCTTAGGATTTCTAGTTTTTTTTAATTGCTTGAAACACGACTTGCTCTGATACTAGTCTTGTCGCAACCTCTGATCAGATCAAGGGGCCTAATCCGGGATCGGGACTAAATTTTGTCAATGATTAAACAAAGAACGGTTGTCAATGCCATGAATTTAGTTTAACCAATATGTACACAAGTCAATACGATATGCCACTCGTATACGCGATTTCCCACAAGTGTCCGCGGTGAGGATATCACATCAACATAATATTTTTGTTTAAGTGCGGAAGCGTGTAGCAAATCTAATTCATACATTCATATCCAAAATAGCAAGACTGATAACACATTTATATAGCAGAATATCAAAGTGAGCAATGATCATTAGTACTTTCCCAAAAGTAACATTAAAGTTCATACAAAAGATTTGTTAGTTTATCACTCACCAAAAGAGTAACGGCCAACAAAGGCCAATACATCTCAAAATAATAACCCAAAAGAATGGTTAAACACGATCTCCAAAATGTGTCGTAACTCAAGCAACCAAATGTCTAGACGACATCGTTGGCATGCCACTCAACTAAGCGTTGCGGTTCACCGACCACCTCCGCAAGCTCCTCTTTAAAGTAACCGGCAACTGCACCTGAGTACCAAAATAATGGATCAGACACGACGGTCTGGCAGGTGGGTGAAAAGACATAACAATATGACAATAATTGAAATTACCTTGGAAAATATTTAAACATGTTTAAACAATAACTTTCATAAAATAGAAGAATCATTTGCTCGAAAACAATATGCAATATAAAACATGTAAGGTATCTAAGGAATCAGGAACAAGCAAGATGGCAACCACACAAAGCTAAGTCCTCTATCACTGAAGTGACAAAAGCAAATCGGGGCATTGATCTCAGTCACACGAAGTGAGGAGATTCAACGAAATACACATATACATATACTATACGGGACATGACCACGGTACCGAGCCGGGCATCGGGAACCACGGTAGTAAGCCGGGGTATCGGGACAAGACCACGGTAATAATTGGGTAACAAGATCCAAACTGCAGCTGGCGGGACAGGAGGGGGATCTCCTAGTAGGTGGATCAAACCGACAAGGTCATCCAAGCTTAGTGGTGCCGACTCATAGGTCAAATAATAGAAATCGGGACATGTATAAAATACATCAGGTGCAAGTATATAATCGAGCGGGACGGGGTGCTCGAAGGCACAATATCATCTCAATGTCAAGTAATGCACGTCGGAGCTAGCA
Organism: Camphora micrantha; assembly: GCA_003546025.1. NCBI lineage: Eukaryota > Viridiplantae > Streptophyta > Magnoliopsida > Laurales > Lauraceae > Camphora > Camphora micrantha. The sequence continues at coordinate 39,798 of QPKB01000334.1, forward strand.
AGGTACCATAAATGTCATTCCAGTATTTTCGGGAGTCCATAACAAGTATCGGGGTTCGAGACTAGTTCAAGGTGACTAGTGTTAGATTGTATGGATTCAATCCATCAGTTGATGTAATAAATTTATTAATTTCTTTATTTATCAACAAAATCATGCTTTCCTTTCATGAGATGAATGGTGTTTTATTACTTTATGCACATGACCAATACATATGACATAATGGTTCATGAGTTGAACCGGGTCCCATCAGTATATTAAATGTGATATATGTGTATGGATGAGATCCACACATGGGAGACATGTGTCACAAATCTTATACTTAAATATCTTCACAATCAGTGATGGGACTAGACATCTCATCTGATAAGGTTGCAGCATTTTGATCACTATGAGATAGTGTGATTTGTCTCGATCATCAGAATGTAAGATTCTGGATCAAGGTGCTGGTACATTGGATGTATTGAAGGACCATGAGAAGTACCTTATGGAATATTGTCTCGATTTTAAGGTTTTCTCTCATAATTCCCTAGCAATAGGCTCTTAGTCCTGAGACATTGATGAACTCAAGATTTTATCTATTCATTTGCTATGAGTCACCAATGAGTGAGGCCAAATGTAGGTCAACATCTCGGTGTCTTGGGTACGTAGTAGTAGGACTGTGGGAACATCCAATGATCAAGATAGAATCTGTAAGACCCCGACCCGAGTAACCTCGATTAGTGTTGATTAAGTCGTGTGTTAGTTCTAAGTGTGTTTAGTGTGTTTTGGTTTAGTTTGGGTTTTGAGTAGCTTTGTTACAGCTTTGGAGAATTTTGAGTGCTTTTGTGATAAGTGGGGCCCTTTGGAGGTTCCTTTTATGACTTTGCGTTTACTTGGGGGATTATTCGTGATCCTCTGGATTTGTGTTTTTATCCCGTTTCACTAATCTTGTTAATCTCTACAACTTTCATGTTGATCCCGTTCCCGTCCCGAATCCCGAAACCCGACTTCCATTGCATTGAGGGCAGAATAGTCTTTTTACACTAAATCTATACTCAATATTTGATATTCCCGAAACCCGCGAAACATATACTTTTTGAAAACTAGAAATTTCGACGATCATTTATTCCTTCTTCGTCGAATTCATTTGAAGTCCCAAAAGCCATGATTTTGACCCCACAAAGATTTCTAGTGGTGGAGCCCACTTGCATTTGCATGTATAAGATGAACCCATCTCCTTCCTTTCTCTTTTCCAGCCCAAAAGCAACCCTTGTCTAGGGTTTTCCTTGCTTCTCTTCTTCTTCTTCTCTCCATCACTAAATCTCCACCAAACTTTTCTCTCTTGAGAAATGAAGACCATCACTCTCTTCCTCTCATTGAGAGCTTTTCATTAATAACATTTGTGAAAGAAACCTCCATCTTCAAGATCTTCTTTGAGCTAGCTCTTGCCATTAGAGGACCTTCCAAGTAAGCTCTCTCCCCAATCTCTTAGATATGTGTTCATCTAGTCCTTGAAAAGCTCCATTTTCATTATTGTGAGTTCTCTCCTCTTCTTCATTGTTTTGACCCATTTTAGGGTGTGTTTTGGGGGTTTTTGTAGAGATTGTTGATCTTGGCTTGGAAGAGTGATTAGAGATCTTTTTCCTTGTTTAGAGACCCAAGGCAAGTGGATGAAATGATAAGTTTAAACATTTGATGCTTTTATGAAGAATGTGATTGGTTTTGTCATTTGTACTCATATTTATTGACTTGCATTAACTTTTGAAATAAATGCATCTATGAGTCTTGTTAGCTTGTTTAACTCTTGAAACATTGCATTTATGGTTGTAGTAAATGAACCCTTATGATCATGGTTTTTCTCTCTCTCTTATGGTTGAATGGGATGATGAAGGGTTGATTGGATGAATACTTATAAGAGTATTGGAGAAGTGTTGATTGATGATTTGGATGAGCATTTTTAGCTCATTTTATTGCAGGAAGATGAATGAGAATGAAGGGAAGGTTTGAAGGAGAAATGGGCTTGAAACCTGGACACAGTGGGGTATTTCCGCACCTGGTGGTCAGCCAGCGGTCACCTGTCGGCTAGCCGCCTAATGATCTGCGGCTGACTGCCATCTGACCGAACCATTGTGGTCATCTTTCTAGAGAGCACATCTTCGCCCAGAAATTGTGGTCAGCCTCACGGTTAGATAGCGGCTAACCGCTGTAAGACCCCGACCCCGAGTGACCTCGATTAGTGTTGATTTAGTTGCGTGTTAGTCTTGATTTGTTTTGTGGATTTTGGTTTAGTTGGTTTAGAGTAGCTTTGTAATAGCTTTGGGGATTTTGAGTGCCTTTGGAATTAGTGGGGCCCTTTGGGGGTTCCTTGTTTATGACTTTATATGTACTTGGGATTTTATCTTGGTTTTCTTGGTTTGTATTTCATCCCGTTTTGTTTATCTCGTTAATACCTTCAACTTTCATGTTGATCCCGTTCCCGTTCGAAACCCCGAAACTTGACTTTTCTAGCTTCAAGGGCAAAACAGTACTTTTACACCAAATCTGTACCAAATTAGTGTTATTCCCGAAACCCGCGAAACATATACTTTTTGGAAACTAGATATTTCGACGATCATTTCTTCCTTCTTCGTCGATTTCATCCGAAGTCCCGAAAACCACTATTTCAGCCCAACAAGGTTCTAGTTGGTGGAGCCCACTTGTGTAGCTTATAAAAGAGAGCTCATCTCCCTCCTTTCTCCTTTTTCCAGCAATCTTCCTTGAGCCTAGGGTTTCCCTTTCTTCTTCTTGCTTTTCCATCATCAAGAACAACCAAGCCTGCACCAACATCTAATAGGACTTCATCATCTTCTTCACAACTTCA
>QPKB01000335.1:0-42546 GCA_003546025.1 Camphora micrantha
CTACGGATTATTTCTCCAAGTGGTCAGAAGCTTTTGCGCTCAATGAAATGAAGACCTCATCAGTCCTTCAGTTCTTGCGCACCAACATCATTTGTCGCTTCGGCATACCTAAAAGATTCGTCCATGATAACGGACCACAATTCCGTGATCACAGATTCTACAGGTTCTGCGACAAATACAAAATCCAAAGTTGTCCTTCAACTCCGTACAATCCGGCGGCGAATGGACTGGCAGAGGCCTTCAACAAGACACTCTGCAAAATTCTCAAGAAAATGGTCTCTAGCCACAAAAGGGACTGGGGCGACAAACTATCCGAAGCTTTGTGGGCCTACCGAACCACCGTTCGAGGACCGACCCATAGCACGCCATTCTCCTTGGTCTATGGATGCGAAGCTGTTGTCCCTTTAGAGGTACAAATTCCTTCCTTAAGGGTATCTCTACAAAATGACATGACGCAAGAAAGCAATGTCAAATTAAGACTCCAAGAGCTGGACAATCTCGATGAGAGACGGCTCGAGGCACTCCAAAGCATTGAGCTCTACCAAGCACGCATGGCTGGATCTTTCGACAAAAAGGTCAGGCAACGCGCCCACAAAAAGGGTGACTTGGTTCTTGCGGTAAAAAGGCCGATGGTTTTCGCTCACAAATCCAAAGGCAAATTTGAACCAAAATGGGAGGGACCCTTCGTCATCGACAAGTCTTCTCCAATGGCGCATACGCACTTCTAAACATGGAAGGTGATAGATGTATGCTGCCCATCAACGGCAAGTTCTTGAAGCGGTACTACCCTTGAAGACTTCCTCCACTGGGTCAGAGCGACGCCTGCAAGGCCAAAGCCTATTTCTAGGTACTTGCTCGTCAAACCCACTCCTTTTGGAATTTTCACCTTTATGTTGAACTTTCAAAACAATGCTTACTTTCATCGTTTCATTGTTCAAAAGAAAATCAAAATCCGAAAATCTAAGTTTAGGAGCCTCTTCCCAAACTTAACCAAAATTTTCGATCCTTGAACCCAAAATTCTTGGTTTGAAACAAAAATCAGGACTTAGGAATTTCCACCCTAGTCCGCCTTACCTTTTACCGCCAAAAATGGTTTTAGGTCAAAATTTACGACCCTCGTGTCTAAAAACAAAAATCGGGAAAGCGATGTCAAGTCGATACTCGCAAAAACCCATTGGAAGGATGCGAACCCCATTCGATACTTCCAAAACCTCAAAATCGCAAGGAAGCAACACCTCGTTGATACTTGCAAAATTTCAAAAATCGTGGAGACGCAACATTCCAGTTGATATCCACAACCCAAATGTCAAAAGAAAAACAAAGGTTCGAAAAAACCTCAAATTTCAAAAATCGTGGGGAGGCGACATTCCATCGATACCCGCAAAACAAAATTTTTGAAGAAAAAGCAGGGAAGCGACGCTTAGTCGATACTTGCACCCAACTTCGCGAGGAAGCGACATTCCATCGATACTCGCAACCGAATGAGCAAGGAGGCGACATTCCATCGATACTTGCAATACCATTCAGCAGGGAGGCGACTCTTAGTCGATACTTGCATTTTTGAAAACCAAAAACCTGGCTTTTACGCCAAAAATCGGCTTTTACGCCAAAAAACTCGGCTTCCACGCCAAAAATCGGCTTTCACGCCAAAAATCAAAACAAAATCTGGCTCTCATGCCAACAAAACAAAACTTGGTTTTCAAAAAATCCGGCTTTTACGCCAAAAACAAAAAATCGGCTCTCATGCCAAAATCCGGCTTTTACGCCAAAAACAAAAAATCGGCTCTCATGCCAAAAATCGGCTTCCATGCCACATCGGCTTTCACGCCACCAAAATTTGGCTTTCACGCCACCAAAATCGGCTTTCATGCCACTCAAAATTTTCGGCTTTCAAGCCATCAAAAACCAGGCTTTGTGCCACAAAATCTGGCTTTCATGCCAAAACAACACTTTTGACAAAAGATTTTCACAAAATGATAACCTTTTGATCAAGATTTTCAACAACGAAATTTTGGCATGGTTCCGGGGCAATTTCGAAGAAAAGGGAGGCACCGCGAAAAAGAAAGGAAGCTTGAAGATGAGCTCAACATTGCTGCGAGCTCATAATCAATGAAGGATTCCCGAAGAAGACTCGAATTCAAACATTGCTGCGAGATCAAGCCTTTCTTCTCAAAACTTCGCAAGATCAGAAAAGAGCTCAACATTGCTGCGAGCTCAAAATTCCAAAACTTGCAAAGCTCCTCGAAATTCTGCGAGACTGGAGAAGTGGGCTCAACATTGCTGCAAGCTCCAAAAATCCCAAGACTTGCAAGAAAATTCGAGGTATGCATCATCATACTCCTAATTCCATTTACCAAAAATCATGCATAAAACCATCATGCATTAGATGCTATGAAAACTTTGACAAAAGTTTGACCAATTCCAGCCCAATTTGGTCAAAACCAATCAAACTTTGTCTAAATCAAAATCCATGTTGACTTGACCTAGAAATTCTAGCCTTTTATCTTGATGCATTAAAAAAAAAAAAAAGAAAGAATGCATGATCATCTTGAATTGCATAAACCTCATATCATGGTGAGCAAAAAAAAAAAAAAAAAAAAGCGAAAAAAAGAGAAAAAAAAAGGGGAAGAAATAAAAAAAAAAAGAAAAAAAGGAGAACATGTACAAGAAAAAAGAGGAAAAGAAAACACGTGAAGAAAAAAAAAGATAAAAAAAAAGAAGAGGAAACTTTTCTACATCTACATGGGGTTTTTCTTGGAAAAAGAAGACCTACTTGAAGCCATGGAGAAGAAGAAGAAGAAACTTGAAGATCCTTGAGAAATTCTTTATCTTGGAGCACTCTTGAAGGTTTTTGCAAAAAGAAAGCAACAAGAGAAAGAAAACCCATCTCCATTGCTTTTATAGAAAAAGCAAACCAAAAGAGGAAAGGAGGAGAAAAGCAAGGAGGTAAGTGCTAAAAATTAGCAAACTTCCTAAAGGAAAGGGAGATTTGAGATATTCTCTCCTAAAGAGGAGATTCTTGAGAAATTCTCTCCAAAAAGAAAGGGGATTTGAGAAACTTTGAGAAAATCTCTCCCAAAATCAAGGAAACTTGAGAGATTCTCTCCAAGTAAGGATATTTTAGATATTCTCTACACAAAAGGGGTATTTTTAGATATTCTTTACAAAATGACACCACATGAGATCTAAGCCATTTTTAAAAGCTTAAGGTCCCATAGGTTAGCCCATATGAGCCAGGTTTGACCACCTAGGCACTAAAAGTGGCTTTTAGTCAAAATTTCTCTTACCAAGAGCATACAAAAATGGTTCCATGACTCTCTTGAGTTGATTGGACCATACAAAAAATTCCAAGCTTCATGGGCTTCCAAAAGAAATCCAAACCATCCAACCCCATGCACCAAATCAAGCCACAATCTTGAAATTGACATTCCACAAAAACCAAACCACTCCAATGGACCCAAAATTGTCCCAAAGAGTGACCAAAAACCAAACCATGGTCCCCTAACTTGCCACATACAGCTTGTTAGGTCACAAGACCGAAACCAAAAACCAAATTCCCGACCCCCTAACTCCCCACATACAGCCTGTTAGGTCACAAGGTCAAAAAACCAAAAAAACCTTCTTAACCGCCTAATGTACCACATAAAGCCTTTAGGTTCACAAGGTTAAAAGGGAAAACCCAAAACCAAAAACCCATATCCAAATGTCATTTCAAAATCCTTGCCTTGAGACGGTACATGACCCCTCTCATTACCGCGAAATCCCTTGGAAGCTCAAAAAAGCAACTCCATCAAAAGAAAAATGCTCAAGACTCTTGGTCAAGCAAGAAGATCTCCTTCAAATTCTCTTCGAGGCACACCGACTGCCAAAGTTGAGCACCTTGTCGCTGTACCTCGAGGGGGCATTTGTTGACACCAAAAATGTCACTATGTCCCTTCAACACCAAAAGCTACATGGAGCCACATCCTGCCATAAATAGGAAGGCGCCACTTCAAGCACCAGATCTTGTCAGAATCAAACAAAAAACTGCAAGATCCTTCAAAGCAGCCAAAAGAGGGGTACACATGAAGTTTCGGGCCATTTCGATATCATTTGGCCTAACTTCACTCCTCCGACAGCCAGACAGGAGCTCCCGGCAGCGACAGTGTCGAAGACTTCAAAACTTCGATCAGAGCCTACGGATGGTCTCAAAATACCTCCAAAAGGCCCCCTGCCAAATTTCAAGTCAAACGGACGACGTTTGACCCTTCATCAACTCTCGGGAAGCAAAAACAGGCCTACCGGCGACGGAGCACCCCGGAATCATGGCATCCAAATTGGAGCTAATGGATCATCTCAAAATGACTCCAATAGGTCCCCTGTCAAGTTTTAGGTCAAACGGACATCGTTTGGCCTAGTTTCAAAGCTCGGCATTTTCCTCGAGGTGAAATCAAGGCGAGCATTTGTAGGACCCCAAAAGGATTCAAAACTCAAACCAAAGCCCATGGTTGGTCTTACTTACTACTCAGGAGGCTCCCTGTCAAATTTCAGGTCAATCGGACATCGGTTGACCACAAGTCAAAGCTCGGCATTTCTCTCATGACGAAATTAAGGCAAGCATTTGCGGGACCCCGAACGGCTTCAAAACTCAAACCAAAGCCTATGGTTGGTCCCATCTACTGTTCAAGAAGCTCCACGTCAAAGTTCAGGTCATTCCGACATCGTTTGGCCTAGTTTCAATGCTTGACAAAAAATCGGCAATACCGCACACCAAAGTCTTCGGCTTTCCAGAAAAATAGGAAACTTTGTGCTCCGATTTGCGTGGCTTCTCATCGGGTTTTCTTCAAGAGAATCAGGCCAATAAATGAGGGGAAATGTCAGGAAAAATACAGAAGAAAAAAGAATGAAAAAAGATCGAAAAACGGCGAAGAAAAGGTGACCGAACGGCGGCTGAAAAATGGGCCCAAGGCCCATGGTCGCCGGCGACCTTGGCCCATGGTCGCCAGCCCCATGGTCGCCGGCGACCATGGAATTCCGGCAACCCAAAAATCGCCGGAAGACCCCTCTTTCGGGTCCTTTTCACGTTTCGAGTTGATTGGCCCCTGTGATTTTTCCAAAATCTGATTTTTCGTGCATGAAATCCGTTGATCTTCGTCAACATCACGGATTCGCCGCCGAAATCATTGGATGATCATTAGATGCCTCGAAATCGCCAACCAGCCGACAAAGAAAGCACACTTTCCGCCCGCCCGATCGTGAAATCGACAGGACAGATGTTGCCGGCACGTTGACATTAATCAATGTCTGAAATTGCATCGCCATCCGACATCAAACAACATGTGGATCCATCGGCGATCATCGCAAGAAGAATTCCAAAAGACGCGGCGCGGCCCGCGACTCTTCAAGCGACTTGGCGACCAATTAATGAGGTTAAATGACCCATTTTATGACAAGTTAATGCGGTCATTAACTCATTATTTTGGACGGCCCAATCAAAATCAAGCAAATGGGAGTTACAAGTCAAAGGATTTATGGCATTAAAGTCATGAAACTCCTCCCATGATGGGGATTAAAGACAATTAAAAGCTCATTATTCTCCATCGGCCAATCAGATTCAAGGAAAAAGGAGTTACAAAACAAATAATTTAAAACTTGTAACTCCTCCCATTATGAGCATTAATGCATTCAATGCTCATAAACCCTCCTAAATGGCTACCAAAGGCCTATAAATAGGAAGGCATTCCAAAGGGAAAGAAATCCAGAGAAATCGCCAGAGAAATTCACTCGAAGCCCAGAGAATTGCCTGGAAAATCCAGAACTCCTGCAACTCTGCTGCAAGACCACCAAAAGGTGATTGAAGCACCCTTGGGGGGCCACCCCCTCAAGGACCTCCCTTCTTCTACCAACATGGCTAAAACGTGGCTTTTCAGCCCGTTTACTTAGCTTTTTATCGGATATAAGACCTTCTCTTGGTCTTTATGCTTTAAAAATCTAAGGTTAGAAAGCCGAGCCAAGAATCCAAGCATCGTGTTCTCATCTGCATGGACGATGGAGGAGCCCGTACATGACTCGCGACCGTCGATCTGAACCTGTCCCCACAATCGAATGAGAAGTCAGATTCCTTTTCTTATTTTCTATTGTACTTTATTTTTCTTTTAGAGACAAAAATCACAATTCTTGTCTTTCATAATGGATAAGATTTGTAAATCGCCTTTTATGGCAAAATTGCCTTTTACGGCAAACAAATGAAATCGCCTTTCACGGCATATAAAAAAAAAAAAAAACCTTTGTCACTTTTCTTAAAATATGTGTGCAATGGGAAACTAGAAAAAGTTTCATTTCCCCTTTCTACTTGTGAAGGTGGATCTTCGGATCACCGTTTCTAAATTCCAAGTAGAAAAGTGAAATTGGCATACCCGTGCAAAAAGAAAGAAAGATGTTGATACCCTTTACTTTTTTCTCCTCCCCTCCGCCGTACCCCGAAAGACCCGGGACGGAGGCAGCGGGAGAGAGGGAAGAATCGGGTCCATCAATGTCGATGTGATATCCTCACCGCGGACACTTATGGGAAATTGCGTGTACGAGTGGCATCTTTGATGAACTCGTATACATTTTGATTTAAATTAATTCATAGGATTGTGTATCATTCATTCATCATCCACACAACATAATTTTTCTTTAGCGTCCCGATCCTGGATTAGGCTTGCCCGCTAGGGGACCTGTCATACCCCAACCCAGGATTAACCCAATAGTGTGTGCTTAGTCTTGATTGGGTTTAGTTATCGTGGGTTAGAATGTGATTAGTTTTAGTCATGGTTATAGCTCTGGGGAGTTCGAGAACGTTTAGTGTTTACTAGGCTCACTCAGGAAGGCCTGGGTGTACGTGCAAGCGTGGGAAGATCGTGTTTGGTTTTGTATTGATCGTGATTTTCATTTCATTTGATTGGTTTTATGATTATGTGCAACTTTCGTGTTTAGCCCATTTGTGTTTGTAGCCTAGAAACTCAAGTTTTGGCCAAAATGGTAAAATAGCCTTTTCACACTCAAATCTGGACACGATTTTCGAGATCCCAAAACCATGTCAAAAATATACTTTTTGGAAACTAGATATTTCAAGGATCGTTTTATCCTTCTTCGTCGACTTCATTTGAGGCCCACAAGACCATGTTTTGACTCATGCAAGATTGGCACTAAAGGGGACCCACTTGTCTAGCACTTAACCCCTTTTCCCCTCTTTCTCTCCTCAATCCACAAAAAATCCTGCAACTTTCTTGACCTAGGTTGAAAAACCCTTTTTTCCCCCTCTTCTTCTCTTCTTGAATGCAAGAGCTAGGAGTCTCCAAATGAAATTCTAAAACCACCATCTTCTTCCTCTCAAGACAAGCTTTCCATTGGTACCATTTTCTTGAAGTTTCTTTGTGGGAAAGATCTCCATTTTCTTCCTCATTTCTTGTTTGGGCACCTCTAGGCAAGAGCTTCAACCCATCTCTTCAATAGAGTTCTTTCTTCTTCCAAAGATCTTGTTTTTCTAACTTGTAGCACCTATTTCAAAATGGGTTGCTGGGTTGTATTTTTGGGTGAGTTTTTGAATGGATTTCATGGGTTCTTTTGTAGTTCTTGGACTTTTGATTAGGAGTGCTTGAAGAAGAATCTTGTTTCATTTGACTAAGGCAAGTAATCTATTTAGGTTGTTTATGCATGTGGATCTATGGATTTGTTATTTGGTTTTAATGCTTTGTTTTACTAGGGTTTCAAGTTGTGATCTTATTTTTGAGAATGCAAGCATGCCTAATCGCTTTCCAAACTTTCAGATTTCACATCTTTTAATCAAGTCTTGCTTTTGTTGAAGTTTGGATTTGTTTTGATAAGAAAGGGTTTCAAGGATTATGAAATGGGTTTCTATGTTAATGACTTGTTTAAGTATGAAATTTATGCCCAATGTGAGCCTTGATAGTATGTTACATTCATGTATCTAATTTGCTAATTAGGTTGGAAAGATTGTAGAAAAGAAAGGAAGGAAAGATGGACCAGTGCACTGCAGAAATTAGAACTGGGTTCTGATTTCCGCAGTTTACGCGGTCGACCGGCCAAGGGGCGCGGTCGACCGGGAACACTGGGATTGGTCCCAGTTGGATGACCTGCTGCACTGCGGGAATGACTGTTCCTGCAGTTCACGCGGTCGACCGGCCAGGGGGCGCGGTCGACCGGCGACACAGGGTCAGGTTCTCTGGAACCTGACCAAAACACTGTTCATTGAATAAAAGTTACAACTCTGAGTCGACCGGGACTTGGCCGGTCAACCGGGCTCACAGTGTACGCGGTCGACCGGCCAAGGGCCAGGTCGATCGGGCACACTGGAATTTCCCCTGTTTTTGAGATTTTTGCCCATTTGCGTTTTCTTTTAAAATCTGAAAACTAGGCTATATTAAGGACTTTAACTTGACATTGTGTGAATGGAACTCCATGCTATGTACTAACTTCGGGGACACCAATCCTTGTATTTTAAATATAGAGTTCCAATCAACCAATGGTCAATGAATAGCCTAAGTATGTACTTGATAAAATTATCGTGTTTTGAGCGTTGATTTAAGACCGCAAGTTACATCGTGTACTCGTTTTGAAATCAAGTTTGCAAGCTCGTTCTAAGATGTGTTTCAAGTATTAAATAGGGATCACTTTTATAAGTTGTGAGCATATATATTATGCATTTTGCTAGTCGTACTTCGTCTTGCCGTGACAAGTGATTTCCCCTTTTATTTTCGATATGTTTGAATCGTGTTTAGCGTGTTTTGTGCATTCATGAACTCAAGTGAACACCACAGAGCTTGGACTGCCCTGTCAGTCTGATCCACTGTCTGGGGGTCCTTAAACATGTGAACTAATTGCAGATTAGTAGTGTATTTATTACACATCGTGCGTGTCCGGTTCCGCGGCCGGAATTCCGTATTTGTGGGAATCATGTCGTGCTATATTATGTATATTCGTGCTTGTTGTACGTGCTTACTCTTTTCATTATAAATGATAGAGAAAGGATGGGCTCTTTGTAGATTTACGATTCATGATATATATATTATGCATTCATGTTAGTTCGTCTTTGATTTAGAAAAGTGTTTCGTAAGTATTGCTTTACATTCAGTAAAGTATTTCCTTATGTTCTCGATTAAACCTTGTTTTACATGCTTTCACTTAAAATGATTTCTTGCCAAACCGTCGTGTTTGATGCTTGTATGTTGGTGACCAGGTGCAGGAGGCTACCCCCTTGAGGAGGAGTGCCAGGAGGAGGCTGTTGGGCCTACCTTAGCCCGTGAGTGGCAACCCGACGACGTCATGTAGACGTTTGGACGAGTCATGAGTTTCGATGGATCACCTCTTTGGGTTTTTATATACTTTTGGAATTGTATTGGCCTTTGTTGGCCTCTTATTTTGGGAAGTGTAATAACTTAATATCCTTTGTTAACTTTACAACTTGAAGTATTATGGGAATGCCTCGTTATGTCTTCATTCTGATATTTTAGTCTTGATGACGTTATGTTTATATTCTGTCATGACTTGTTAAGATGTGATTTGCCACGCGCTTCCGCATACTTGACCATGTGAGTTGGTTGTTCCATGTGTTCTTGTTTGGAACCCTCACCGCGGGAACCTGTGGGAGGTTCAATCATCTTATACTTAATCATCACCCACCATTTATTTAACTGCCGCGGCCTTGGTCTGGGGTCGCGACAGGACCGGTCTGGGGTCGCGACAGATTGGTATCAGAGCGAGAGGTGTTTCCGGCAATTAAAAGAAACTAAAAATCCTAAGGACGTGGCGAGGATTCGTTAAACTCTTCGTTAGTTAGTATCGTGTGAGCAATGTTAGAATCACACGATCACTGAGAGTGGGGGTGAATCAGTGATGTCTCAATACTTTTTAAGTGAGTCCAAATAATCAAAGCAATAAAACAAAAAGCAATCAACCACAGGAACACAAGGCTTTTAACGTGGTTCACCCAAAGGCTACATCCACGGTGCAACGACTACCCGGACACCAATCCGAGGCTAGTCTTACTGATTATTTCTGAAGCTCCAACTTCAAGGAGCACCCATTATCTAGGAAGCAACAACTCCCTTTACAATTCGTCTGCACCAACAGACAGGATCACCAAACCCCAATACCAAGCACCCACTTGATATTTTACAATGATTCGAGAAGAACCCTTTACAAAAATTAATCTCTCACTCTCAATCCCATACAATCAGACTCTTAATAAATATGAATTGAGAGACACTTATCTGAAGAAACTACTGATGAAGAGCCATCTTCTTGATGCAGAGTTTCTTCTTTACTTGTTGTAATGGAATCACAACAGTAACTCCTTGCAAGCTCACACACCCTCATGAATCTCTCTCTTTTTGTCTGTCTCTGTGTGTCTTTCTGTGTATGTTCAAAGATCCCTTGCATGCATTTATAGGATTTTCCAACCCTAATTCGTGGTTCCTAAAGGACTAGGAGAGGTTTTGGAAACTCCTGCAAGGATAGAAAGTGCTCTCCTGTTTTTTTTTTTTTTTTTTTTTTTTTTTCGTGCAAGTTTCTGTTTTGAGCACTCCTTCAAGGATTGGAAAAGATCCCCTGTTTCCTCGCGTGACTTTCTGTTTTGAGCTCTACGCTTGACCGACCTTAGTGCTTGAATGAGCTTTGCGCTTTACCGAGCTGCTCAGTGCTTGAAAGACTTTACCGGGCTGCTTAGTGTTTAAACGAGCTCTATGACTTACCGAGCTGCTCAGTGTTTAAACGAGCTCTGCTTGACGCTTTAACCGGGCTCAACGCTTGATGCTTTAATCGAGCTCAGTGCTTAACCACACACTGCGCTTTACCGACCATAATGCTTTGCCGAACTCTGCTTTGATTCTTCTTGAGCTTTGCGCTTCGACAAACTGAGCTGTCATGATGAGCTCAATGCTTTTACCGAGCTCCGTGCTTTTTCCGATCTCCATTCTTTTACCGTGATTTTTTCTTTTACCGAGCTCTTTGCTTTTACCGATCTCCTTTCTTTTACCGATCTCCTTGCTTTTATCGATCTCCGATCTCCTTGCCTTTACCGACCACTGAGCTAAGGCATTTTGTGCCGGGCTAAGGCATCATGTGCTGTGCCGAGCTGAGGCATCCTGTGCTCTGCCAAGCTGAGGCATTCTGTGCTGTACCGAGCTGAGGCATTCTATGCCTAGCTGACACATTCTGTATTGTGCCGAGCTGAGGCATTCTGTGTTGTGCTCGTGTGACAATGTGTTGACAATAATTCCAACACACAATGCCGAGCTTCAAACATCAAACTCTCTTCAAAATCCAACAAGCAATGTGTGAACCCTTTTATCTATTATCATGTGCTAACAAATTGTTTTGCAGCATTATACCACCTCGCAAAAGGCCTCTAAACGACAATCCCACAGCTAGTAACAGTAAGCATACATGGCCAGTCTAAGAAGATATTCCTGACAATACCATGCAGAATCAATTCCAACAAATGATGCAAGCCATGTTGGACCAACAGTGAGAACCAAGCTAGATTGCAAGAACAGATGTTGAAGAAGGATAAAGACCATGCTAGGGAATTGCAAGGCATGCAGAGGCAATTGTTAGAGGTGTTACAGAGGAGGCCCGAGCCAGTGCAAGCTCAACCAGCTATTGTTATTAATAAGAGGGAACATGATCCAAATGCTATGTTTGAGAAGTTTAGGAAGAGAGGTCCAAAGGAATTCCTTGGGTCAGAGGACCCATTAGCTGCAGGTGATTGGCTTGAGCACAAAGAGAATATATTCGAGATCTTCCAATGCACCGAAGGAGAGCGTGTTAAGCTTGTAACGTCTCTCTTCACCGGCTCCGTAGACATTTGGTGGAAGACAGTTAGAGAAGAATACAGGTACATGGCAGATGCGGTAGCATGGGCTAGTTTCAAGAGGCAGTTTGGGGACAAGTATGTACCCACACACATCAAGAGACAGAAGGCAGTAGAGTTCCAGCAGCTTGTCCAAGGCAATATATATCATCCTCGAATACCTCACTAAGTTCGAAAGATTATCAAGATATGCTCTAGAGCTAGTGGATACAGTTGAGAAGAAAATTGCCAAGTTCTTTGAAGGACTGAATCCTATCATTGAGAGGGATGCTACGGGGGTTGTACCACTTACAACCTTCGAAGAGGCAGTCAAGAGGGCTTATAAGTTTGAGAATTTCCACCACAAGATCCTCAGACTTCAAGGCAAAGGACAACAGCAGCAACAAAACAACTAGCAGAAGAATCAACAGCACAAGAGGCAGAGACAAGAGCAGAATGTGCAGAATCCCTTAGTGTGTACACACTGTGTGAAGAACCATGAGAGTGCCCAGTCCCGTACCATCACGGGGGCATGTTTCAGATGTGGTTCTACGAACCACGAGATGAGAGACTGCCCAAGGTAGAATAGGCAGAATTAGCAGCAACAGGGGGCACAGCGTCCAACACCACCTCAGAATGCAATGGTTGTACAGAACCAAGCTAGACCCCTCCAGCAACAAGCACCAAAGCAACAGTATAGGCCACAACAGCAACAGTAGCAAGCCCGTCAGCAAAGGCAGAATCAGCATCAGCGTGCTCCACAACAAAATAGGTATGCACAACAAGGCAGGCCACAACAGGCTCAGAATAGGCCATAACAGAGAGGACAAGTCTATGCAGTCAACAGAGGTGATGCAGAGGCAGCAGGAGAACTAATGGAAGGTACACTTCTAGTTTGTGGATTTCAAGCTAGGGTTCCGTTTGACCCTGGCTCTACTCACTCTTTTATCTCTCCAAAATATGCAAAGTTGATTGATATGCATGCTAGAGAGTCAGATTATATTTTGACTGTGGCTACCCCAGTAGGTAAAGAAGTTATATGTAGGACTTTTTACCCTAGGTCTTCAGTTATGATAGGGGAGCTAGAGTTACAAGCAGATCTCATTTTATTGGAGATGTATGATTTCGATGTCATCCTAGGGTTAGATTGGTTAGCAGGGTACCATGCTACAATGGATTGTTTTCATAAGACCCTCACCTTTAAACTAGAGGAGACACCAGTAGGGCTGTTATTTCAAGGAGACAGGAGTAATCCTAGTACAGGATTTATTTCAGCGTTGAAGGCCGATAGACTTCTGAAAAGTGGATGTGAGGCATATTTGGCGTTTATCACGGAGGATAAATGGTCCCAAGGGGTGGAGGAGATCTCAATTGTTTGGGAATTTGTGGATGTCTTTCCGAAGGAGATTCCAGGTTTACCACCTATTAGAGAGATAGACTTCACTATCGAGTAATTACCGGGGACCGCTCCAATCTCCATTGTACCTTATAGAATGGCTCCGGCGGAATTGGGAGAATTGAAGACACAATTGCAAGAATTGTTGGACAAAGGTTTTGTAAGACCTAGTGTTTCGCTGTTGGGAGCTCCGGTATTGTTCATCAAGAAGAAAGATGGTTCAATGAGAATGTGCATAGACTACCGGAGATTGAACCAAGTGACCATCAAGAACAAGTATCCCCTACCAAGGATAGATGAACTGTTTGATCAGTTACAAGGTGCTTCTTACTTTTCGAAGATTGATTTGAGATCTGGTTACCAACAACTGCGAATAAGAGAGTCAGATGTATTTAAGACAGCTTTCCGGACAAGATATGGTCACTATGAGTTTGTAGTAATGCCATTTGGACTGACTAATTGTGAGACCTCGGAACGAGAGGCCACGATTAGTGTTTTTGAGCTGTGTTTTAGCTCTAAGTGTGTTTAGTGGATTGTGGTTAAGTTGGGATTAGAATAACTTTGTTATAGCTTTGGAAAATTTTGAGTGCCTATGTGACTAGTGGGGCCCTTTGAGGGTTCCTTTTATGACTTGCGTGTACTTAGGGGTTTACTTGAGATTCTTTTGATTTGGTGTTTTATCCTGATTTACTTATTTTGTTAATCCCTTCAACTTTCATGTTTATCCCGCTTCTGTCCCGAATCCCGAAACTCGACTTTTCTAGCTTCGAGGGCAAAATAGTCTTTTCACACTAAATTTGTACCCAATATTTAATATTTTCGAAACCCGTGAAACATATACTTTTTCGAAAGTAGAAATTTCGACTATCATTTCTTCCTTCTTCGTCGTTTTCATCCGAGGTCTCGAGAACTACTATTCCAGCCCAACAAGATTGCTAGTTAGTGGAGCCCACTTGTGTTGCCTATAAAAGAGAGCTCTTCCCCTCCCTTTTTCCCTTCTCTAGCAACTTTCTCTTGTCTAGGGTTTTCTTGCCTCCTTTCTTCTTCTTTTTGCTTTTCCATCATCAAGACACTACCAAGCTTACACCAACATCAAAAGGGACTTCATCATCTTCTTCACCACCTCAAGGGCTTTCCATTGGTACCATTTTTGAAGAAATCTCTTCTCTCTAAGATCCTCATTTAGCTTGCCTTGCTCATTTAGAGCACCTGTTGGTAAGCTCTCTCCCAAATCTTCTAGATTTGTGTTCTCATAGTCCTTGAGAAACTCCATTTTCATTATTGGGAGCTCTCTCTTCTTATTGCTTGGTTTGACCCATTTTAGGGTTTGTTTTGAGGGTTTTTGTAGAGATTGTTATCTTGGCTTGCAAGTGTGGTTAGGAGCTTGTTTTCCATTGATTAGAGACCCAAGGCAAGTGGATGATTTGATATTTTTAGCTTTGAATGAGTTTTAGGAAATGCATTGATGATTTCACCATATGTCTTGTGATATTAATGGCTTGTTTAGATTTAAAATAAATGCAAATTAGTGAATCTTGTTAGCTTGTTTTATCCATGATTTAGATTGCTAATCAGGTTTAAAGAATGAAGAAAAAGGAATGACCCATTTCACAACAGAAAACAGAACCTGGGTTCTGTTACGCAGTTCACGCGGTCGACCGGCCACACAGGGTCAGGTTCTCTGGAACCTAACCAAAACACTATTCCCCCTTTTTTCAGTTACAACTGCCGGTTGACCGGCCAAGGGCTCGGTCGACCGGGCATGCATGAGAGGGGTCGACCTGACCTCCTCAGGTCGACCGGGACTGCAGTGTGCACGGTCGACCGGGCAAGGGCCAGGTCGACCGGGCCAACTATGAATTTCTTCTTAGAAGTGATTTTTACCCTATTCTTAAATGGACTTAGGTGGAACTTGGTTACCCTTTTTATTGGACTCACTCGACTTATTGTGAGATTGTTTGACCCGACATACTTTAAGGTTAATCCGGTTGTATCGGGACTTAACCTAATTCAATCTTGAACGGTACGGGACAACGGGATACCCCCTTTATAACTATGCACGAGGTTTGTACGTTTGGGTATCGCGAATCCTATCCCCTTCAGTGACTGAGCAGGTTGTACAATGCTTCAGGGTTAACATTGTACTTAGGATCTCTTTTGAGGTTCCGTTTGTTTTGAAGTTCATTTAAAAGTCTAAAAATCCCTAAGGTGTATAAAGAGCGTGGAATGTCTCCAAACTCAAGGAGTACCAAGTCATTATTACAATGGACATACGGGGTCCTCACTCACCTAATTTATCTTGAATCTCGACACTTGTCCCGAAATTCTTGAATTATGATTTATCTTGAATCCCGACACTAGCCCCGAATTTCTTGAATTATGATTTATCATTCCCGAAAGTAGTGAAAGTGTATTTTAGCATTATGCTAGCCCATTTATACATGCCCGAATAAAATGATACTTGTGCCTTTGAGCATCCCGTCCCGCCCGTTTACATACATGCACTTGATATGTTTTATACATGTTTTGATCCACCGACCAAGCTTGGCTTTCCTTGCCGGTCTGATCCACCGACTTGGAGACCCCTTCCCGTCCCGCCAGCTGCAGTTTGGATCCCGCTACCTGGTTATTACCGTGGTCTTGTCCCAATGCCACAGATTGCTACTGTGGTCCCCGATGCCCGGTTCGCTACCGTGGTCATGTCCCGTATTATATTATGTATATGTATATGTTACTTATATTGCATCTTCTCACTTCGATGACTGAGACAACATCCCGATATGCTCATGTCACTTCGGTGATAGAGGACTTAGCTTTGTGTGGTTGCCATCTTGCTTGTTTCCCGTTCTCCTTGGATACCTTACATGTTTTTTATTGCATATGTATTTGAATAAATGATTCTCTCGTTTTATGAAACTATTGTTTTGACATGTTTAAATGTTTTTCAAGGTAATTTCTTTATTGATATGTCTTTTCACCTGTTTGCCAAACCGTCGTGTTTGACCCACTATTTTGGTACCCAGGTTCAGTTTCCCTGCCCCGAGCTGAGAGTTTTTGTTGGCAATGGAGCCATGAGTTTGTAGGTTGTCTTGTCGGCTATGTCATGTAGACATTGTGCTTGACATCAGAGTTACGTCACATTTGGGTAGTGGATATTAGTTTGTTATTGTACTACTTTTATTAGCCCTTTCTTGGGATTGTAATTAATACACATTGATACTTGTAACTTGAACATATATGAGAATGTAATATCCTGTTACTGTCAGCTCTGTACTTTATTGTGTTGATTTATTCAAGTCTGATATGGTTCTTGAAATGATAGCTTTATGCTAGCAGTTGTATGCGACGCGGAATCCAATGATGTCCACGGACTCCGGGTCGCATTGCCACAAAAGCTTCCGCAAAATATTCAGAGAGTATTGTGATTTGTGATCCTCATACACGCGGATCTTGGGAGTAATATAATCATTACTTACCTCCCAATTCGCGTCCCCGAGGTCGGACTCGGACCGCTGTCAGGATTTGGGTTCGGGGGCGTGACACTAATGCACCAGCAGTGTTCATGGCATTGGTGAATAAGATATTCGCAGAGTACCTGGACCATTTTGTACTGGTGTTCATTTGATGACATATTGGTGTACTCCAAGACCAAAGAAGAGCATGAAGAACACTTAAGAATAGCATTGCAGCTTTTGAGAGAGAACCAGCTGTATGTAAAACTCAGTAAGTGTGAATTTTGGCTAGAACAAGTAGCATTTTTGAGGCACATTATCTCCAGAAAAGGATTATCAGTGGACCCGTCTAAGATTAAGGCAGTAGTACAGTGGGAAAGACCGAAGAATGTGTTAGAAATCAGAAGTTTTCTAGGATTGGCAGGATACTACCAGAGGTTTGTTCAAGGATTTTCTTCAATTGCGTCACCTTTGACGAAGTTGACAAGGAAGAATGTGCCATATGTGTGGTCAGACAATTTTGAAGATAGTTTCCAAGAGCTAAAGAAGAGATTAACCACAGCACCAATCCTTACTTTGCCATCCGGAAGCGGCGGTTTCACTATTTTTACCGATGCCTCGAACATTGAACTTGGATGTGTGTTGATGCAGGAAGGAAAAGTTATAGTCTATGGATCCCGACAGTTGAAAGATGATGAGAAAAACTATGCGACACATGATCTTGAGTTAGCAACAGTTATTTTTGCATTGCAGATGTGGAGACATTATCTCTATGGAGAGAAATTTGAGGTTCATTCAGACCACCGCAGCTTACAGTACTTGTTTTCACGGAAGGAACTGAATATGAGGCAGAGAAGATGGATGGAATATATCAAGGATTATGATTTTCCAATCAAGTACCACCCGGGGAAAGTAAACGTAGCTGCTGATGCCTTGCACAGAAAGTTAGTAGGCTTGGCAAATCTCAGTGGCACTTGTATTTTTGAGCAATTTGAAGAGTTGAGTATATATTTTCAGCCACTGAAGAAGGGTGTAATATTAGCCAACATGTCAGTGTCAGAGCCTTCTTTCATTCAGAAGATCAAGGACAGTCAGTTGCAAGATCTAGAGTTGGCCAAGATTTCAGAGCATATAGCAGATCGCCTTGATTTCTGTATTGTTGCTGGAGTTTTGTACTACTGTAACCGCCTATGTGTGCTAAACATTGAAGAATTGAGGAACAATATCATGACAGAAGATCACAGTACATGGTATTTTATGCATCCAGGCAGTACAATGATGTACCAGAACTTGAAGGGCAGATTTTGATGGAACAACATGAAGAGAGAGATGGCAGCATTTATCTCCCGGTGTATGACATGTCAGTTGATTAAGGCAGAGCATCAAAAGCCTCCAGGGTTGTTGCAACCGTTAGAGATTCCAGAATGGAAATGAGAGCACATTACCATGGATTTCATTTCGGGATTACTGAATATCAACAAAGGCAATGATCCTATCTGGGTCATTGTGGACCGTCTCACCAAGTCAGCTCACTTCATCCCGATGAAGACAGGAAAGAAGATGCACATGCTACCTTTGGCAAAGTTGTTTGTTAGTGAGATTGTCAGCAGACATGGTCAGCCAGTTTCCATCACGTCTGATCGAGACAGCAGATTCGTCTTGAGATTTTGGAAGACAGTGCATGAGTCTATGGGTAGAAGACTACAGTTCAGTACAGCTTACCATCCTCAAACAGATGGCCAATCAGAGAGAACGATTCAGATTCTTGAGGATATGCTCCATGCTTGTGTGTTAGACTTCAAGACCTAATGGGACGAGACTCTACCTTTGTGTGAGTTCGCGTACAACAACAGCTACCACTCGAGCATTGGGATGGTGCCTTTTGAGGCATTATATGGCAGAAGGTGTAGGACACCTATTTGTTGGGAAGAAGTTTGTACCTGCAGTTTACATGGGCCAGCCATGGTGAGTGAAACCAGTGACATGGTCAAGCAGATTCAAGAACGTTTGAAAGTAGCTCGGAGTAGACAGAAGAGTTATGCAGATTCTCACAGAAGGGATCTACAGTTTAAAGAAGGAGACAAGGTTTTCTTGAAGGTGTCACCTGCTAGGGGAACATTGAGATTTGGATAGAAAGGCAAGTTATCACGGAGATACATTCGACCTTATGACATTGTGAGCAAGATTGGTGATGTTGGCTTATAGATTAGCCTTACCGCCCGAGCTATCCGGCGTACACAATGTTTTTCATGTGTCTATGTTGAAGAAGTATCTTCCCGATCCTTCACATGTACTCTGGCATGAACCGTTGGAAATCAGAGAAGATGCTACCTATGTTGAGAAGCCTATTCAGATCATTGATACAAAGGAGAAAGGATTGAGGACATGGACTATTCAGTGGGTGAAAGTGATTTGGGAAAATCATGGACCGAAAGAGGCAACATGGGAATGACGAGACCAAGTGCAGAAGAAGTATCCACATCTTCTAGCTGAGGTGAGTTTTGTATTTTATTTGGTGGACCAAATATCCCAAGGCGTGGAGGATGTGTTAGAATCACACAATCACTAAGAGGGGGGGTGAATCAGTGATGTCTCAATACTTTTTAAGTGAGTCCAAATAATCAAAGCAGTAAAACAAAAAGCAATCAACCACAGGAACACAAGGCTTTAACGTGGTTCACCCAAAGGCTACGTCCACGGTGCAACGACTACCCGGACACCAATCCGAGGCTAGTCTTACTGATTTATTCTAAAGCTTTCAACTTCAAGGAGCACCCACCCCTGATTCAGATAGCACCCACTATCTAGGAAGCAACAACTCCCTTTACAATTCGTCTGCACCAACAGACAGGATCACCAAACCCCAACACCAAGCACCCACTTGATGTTTTACAAAGATTAGAGAAGAACCCTTTACAGAAATTAATCTCTCACTCTCAATCCCATACAATCAGATTCTTAATAAATATGAATTGAGAGACACTTATCTAAAGAAACTACTGATGAAGAACCATCTTCTTGATGCAGAGTTTATTCTTTACTTGCTGTAATGGAATCACAGCAGTAACTCCTTGCAAGCTCACACACCCTCACGAATCTCTCTCTTTCTGTCTGTCTCTGTGTGTCTTTCTATGTATATTCAACGATCCCTTGCATGCCTTTTTATAGGATTTTCCAACCCTAATTCAAGATTGCAAAAGGACTAGGAGAGGTTTTGGAAACTCCTGCAAGGATAGAAAGTGCTCCCCTGCGCAAGTTTCTGTTTTGAGCACTCCTACAAGGATTGAAAGAGATCCCCTGTTCTCTCACGTGACTTTCTGTTTCGAGCTCTGCGCTTGACCGACCTCAGTGCTTGAACGAGCTTTGCGCTTTACCGAGCTACTCAGTGCTTGAACGACCTTTGCGCTTTACCGAGCTGCTCAGTGCTTGAAAGACTTTTGCGCTTTACCGAGCTATTCAGTGCTTAAATTAAAATACTTTATCGGGCTGCTTAGTGTTTAACAAGCTCTGTGACTTACCGAGCTGCTCAGTGCTTAAACGAGCTCTGCTTGACGCTTTAACTGGGCTCAACGCTTGATGCTTTAACCGAGCTCAGTGCTTAACCACGCACTGCGCTTTACCGACCACAATGCTTTGCCGAACTCTGCTTTGATTCTTCTTGAGCTTTGCGCTTCGACGAACTGAGCTGTCATGATAAGCTCCATGCTTTTACCGATCTCCTTGCTTTTACCGATCTCCTTTCTTTTACAGATCTCCTTGTTTTTACCGATCTCCTTTGTTTTGTTACCGTAACTGCACTAAGGTATTCTGTGCCGAGCTGAGGCATTCTGTGCTATACTCGTGTGACAATGTGTTGACAATAATTCCAACACACAATGCCGAGCTTCAAACATCAAACTCTCTTCAGAATCCAACAATCTCCCCCTTCGGAATTGTTGGCAACACTTGGAACATGTTAACCATCAATCAATCTTGCAAACAGGGTTTCTGTTCTGTTCTAAACTACTGTAGCATGTCTTCTCGGTAATTACAGTCTTCTCGGCAATTACAAACTCCCCCTGAACAACATGTTCTTACAATTTATTCTCCCCCTTTGACAACAATCACAAAGGGACTTGCTTAGGAGCAAAAAGAATAGCAATAATGCATGCTCCCCCTTACCAGAAGGTCTCCTAATGCTTGGGAGAGTGAGTAACTCCCAATTTCTTGCGAAGATACTCAAAGACTTCCTTCGGTAGAGGCTTTGTGAAGATATCAGTCACTTGTTCAGTGGTTGGAACATATTCCAATTTTACCTCACCGTCAGCAACCTTTTCTTTGAGAAAGTGATAGCGTATTGCAACATGCTTTGTGCGGGAGTGCTGGACAGGGTTTTTGGAGATATGAATGGCACTTGTATTGTCGCAGAAGATTGGCGTAGGATCTTTCGTCTGAACACTGAGATCTGAGAGCATTTGACGCATCCACAGTACTTGGGTACAGCAAGTTGCTGCTACTATGTACTCTGCTTCCGCTGTAGAAAGAGAAACTGAATCTTGCTTCTTGCTGTGCCAAGCCACCAATCTTTCACCAAGATAGAACGCACCTCCACTTGTGCTTTTGCGGTCATCTACACATCCAGCTTAGTCGGCATCAAAATATGCAATGAGAGTGAATGATTTACCTTTCGGATACCAAATGCCGAGCTCCAAAGTACCCTTGAGATACCGAAATATCCTCTTCACTACTGTAAGGTGCTCTTCCGTTGGTGATGCCTGAAATCTCGCCACCATACATACCGCCTGTAGAATATCCGGTCTTGTAGCCGTTAAGTAGAGCAAGCTGCCTATCATTGATCGGTAAGTGGTGTGATCAACTGATGGAGCCTTGTCATCTTTGCTTAGCTTTGTGTTCATGGACATAGGCGTGCTGACTGGCTTGCTGTCTTCCATGTTGAACCGTTTCAGCATCTCCTTGATGTATTTCAACTGTGATATGAAGATACCATGCTTCAGCTGCTGCACTTGGAGACCAAGGAAGAAACTCAGCTCTCCAAGCATTGACATCTCAAATTCACTCTTCATCGCTTTAGCAAAATTTCTGCACAATTCCTCGTCATTATCGCCAAAGATTATGTCATCGACATAAACTATGACAACCAGCTGGTTGTTTTACTCTGTTTTGATGTAGAGATTGCTATCAACGAGTCCTTTGCCGAAACCAATCTTGCGAAGATGACTATCCAGCCGTGCATACCAGGCCCTCGGTGCTTGTTTCAGGTCATATAGAGCCTTCCTCAACTTACACACCAGGTCTGAACTGTTGCTCAAGAGAAAACTGTCTGGTTGCTCAATGTATACCTCTTCCTCAAGTAGCCCATTCAAAAAGGCTGACTTCACATCCATTTGAAATACCTTGAAGTTCTTGTACGTAGCCAATGCTAGGAACATTCGTATGGCTTCCAGACGAGCCACTGGTGCAAAGGATTCTTCAAAATCTATGCCTCCATCAGCTCTTTCTTCAAATTTTCCTAGATTCTATTCAAGTCGCTTGATGAAGCACTTTATGCCAAATATTTTGAAGTGCTTGACTGAAGGCTTCCGTCCAAACCATAATTCATATGGTGTTTTGTCTTCATATCACCTGATTATGCATCGATTCTGAATGTATACAGCTGTATGGACTGCTTCCTTCCAATATCTATCAACCAGTTTGCTCTCAACCAGCATAGTGCGTGCCATTTCCTGCACAGTGCGGTTCTTGCGTTCAACGACTCCATTCTACTGTGGAGTTCTAGGGGCTGAATATTGTCTTTGAATCCCATGATGCTCGCAGAACTTGGTGAATTCTTCAGATGTGAATTCGCCTCCACGATCAGACCTTAACGTCTTGATCTTCTTCCCTAGCATATTTTCGACCTGTGCTTTAAACACTTTGAACCGATCAAGTGCTTTATGTTTATGTTTTAAAAATAGAACCCATGTCATTCTAGTATAATCATCAATGCATAACATGAAATACTTATCTTCGTTGGTGCTTTGAGTTCGCATTGCTCTGCAAAGATCAGTGTGCACAAGCTCAAGAGGTTTCTTCGTGTGATGCTCCTTTGTCTTGAATACCACCCTCGTTTGCTTTCCCTTCTGACAAGAATTGCAAACAGGGTTGGAAGGCTTCTTTATCATAGACATACCTCTCACTGCCTTTGTGTTGCAAATCTTTGACAGATTGTCAAAGTTTTGATGCCCGAGGCGCTTGTGCCATAGCCAGCTCTCCTCAGCCTGGCTTATTAAACAAGATTTTTCCAATCCATCAGACAGAGTGTAGAGATTGCCTGTTGTTCTTGACCCTGTAACCAGTGTTTTTCCATTGCTACACTTCTTGATTGCGAACCCATTCTTTGTGAAGATTACCTCATGACCTTTGTCACAGATCTGGCTTACACTTAGCAGGTTGTGTTTAAATCCAGACACATACAACACTTCTTCAGAACTGATCTTGCCTTCTTTCAGCTGAACAGCGCCTTTGCCACAGATTTTGCCACCGTCGTTGTTGCCGAATTTTACAGAACCACCTTCAAACTGTTGTAGCTTTGTGAACTTGGCTTTGTCACCTGTCATATGACTTGAACAGCCACTGTCAAGGATCCATGGTGCAGCCTTTTTTTGAGCATTGAAAGTGGTTTGCACAATGAAGGATTCCTTGGGTTCTTCTGCCCTTTTCTTCACCCTCCAGACTTTGACCAATTTGTGTTTCTTCTCAACCTGAAATCGGTTAGCAATATGCAACCTGCAGTCCCTAGCCAAGTGACCAAAGTTGTGACACTTATGGCACTCAATGTTGTGGCTACTTAGGATTGAGAAAGGGTTCCTAGTTGCAATCCTACTAGGTTTAACACGAGATTTACATTCAGCAATTTTATGCCCAAACTTATTACAGTGATAACCGTAACCATAAAATCTGAATCTTCTTTGTGGTTGGTTAGACTTCACATGTATAGTCTCTTTTTTAGGCTGGATAGTGGGCTTCACAGCTTTAAAAGGTGTAGCTGTTTGCTTCAAAAACTTGGGTGGTGCTGTTGTCTTTTCAGGAGGTGCAACCTTGGAGGATTCTCCGGACTCATATCCTATACCGAATTTGATGTGGGGAGGCCTTTGAACTTTCAACAAGTTGTTTAGCTTCATAGTTCCATTGATCGCTTGGAGCACTTTGAGCTTTTGATTAAGTTTTAAATTTTCAGCCCTTGCTCCAAGGATTTCATTCTCAAGTTTCACAACCTCCTCAGTTTTAGCAATGACTTGGTTTTCTAGAATTTCAATGGTTCTCTTAAACTCTTCAACTTGAGTCTTTAAGGAAATTACAGAACTTTCAGCATCATGGTGGAGTTTCAGATTTTTCTTACTTGTTTTTCGCTCCAAGCTTAACTCCTTAAGTGCCGCAATCAGTTCTCCTTCGAGGTTGACCTCGGCCTCATCATCTTCCTCGAGGTTGACCTCGTCTTCATCATCTTCCGGCTCCAGCTCTTCCTCCTCTTCCACAGTGACCATGAAGAGTGCTTCGTTCGACTCAGCTGAGTCGTCATTGTCTGAACTTTCAGACGCATCGTTGGTGTGATGGCTGATGAAGCTTTTAGTCTTTCCTGTTTTGCTGAACCTTTGCTTTCTCTTACTTTTATCAGCATAAGATTCTTCTTCATCATTGTCCTTGAACGGACACTTCGCAGTAAAGTGGCCAACACCACCACAATTGAAGCACTTGAAAGGTAACTTCCCCTTGTACTTTCCGTTGCTGCCTTTCTTCAATCTTCTGACGAATTGAGCCTCAAGTTCATCATCAGAATCATTACCGAGATCAGCATGCTTTACTTTTTTCTGTAGCTTGAAGGCCGCCTCTCTGTCAGATGAGGATGTCTTGCCTATGCGCATCTCATAAGCAGTCAAAGAACCATGAAGCTCATCCATGGAGAAAACATTCAGATCTTTTGCTTCTTCTATCGCGGACACTTTGGAGTCGAACCGAAGCCGAAGAGATCTAAGTATCTTTTTAACGATGACTGGCTCCTTGATCTCCTCTCCCATCCCACGGATGGAATTGCTCACTTCATTGACTTGCAACTTGTAAGTGTCAATGTTCTCGTCTTCCATCATGTGAAGAGATTCAAACTGAGAGCGATAAGTCTGAGGTTTTGCCTCTTTAATCTTCTCATCACCCTCATGTATACTCTGCAGCTTGTCCCAGATTTCTTTGACTGTTTTGCACATCATGACTTTGACAAGCTCGCTGTCCACAAGACCGCCATAGAGAGCATTCTGCGCCTTGGAGCCGTTGTCTGCTAGTTTCTTCGTTGCAGCATCAGTGGGTGTGATAGAAGCGTTGTAGCCAACTCTTACAGCCTCCCAAACATCATACCCAAGTGACTTAATGTAAGCCTGCATCCTTAGCTTCCAGAAGGAGTAGTTAGTACCATCAAACAGTGGTGCTTTTGTGTTCCCAGTATTGGACCCCATGTGATTCGTTTAGAGATCACCCTCAGCGTGTTAATGCTTGCTAAAGGAACCTCGCTCTGATACCAATTGTTAGAATCACACGATCACTGAGAGGGGGGGGGGGGTGAATCAGTGATGTCTCAATACTTTTTAAGTGAGTCCAAATAATCAAAGCAGTAAAACAAAAGGTAATCAACCACAGGAACACAAGGCTTTAACGTGGTTCACCCAAAGGCTACGTCCACGGTGCAACGACTACATGGACACCAATCCGAGGATAGTCTTACTGATTTATTCTGAAGCTTTCAACTTCAAGGAGCACCCACCCCTGATTCAGATAGCACCCACTATCTAGGAAGCAACAACTCCCTTTACAATTCGTTTGCACCAACAGACAGGATCACCAAACTCCAACACCAAGCACCCACTTGATGTTTTACAAAGATTAGAGAAGAACCCTTTATAGAAATTAATCTCTCACTCTCAATCCCATACAATCAGATTCTTAATAAATATGAATTGAGAGACACTTATCTGCATAAACTACTGATGAAGAACCATCTTCTTGATGCAGAGTTTCTTCTTTACTTGCTGTAATGGAATCACAGCAGTAACTCCTTGCAAGCTCACACACCCTCACGAATCTCTCTCTCTTTTTGTCTGTCTCTGTGTGTCTTTCTATGTATATTCAACGATCCCTAGCATGCCTTTTTATAGGATTTTCCAACCCTAATTCAAGATTGCAAAAGGACTAGGAGAGGTTTTGGAAACTCCTGCAAGGATAGAAAGTGCTCCCCTGCGCAAGTTTCTGTTTTGAGCACTCCTACAAGGATTGAAAGAGATCCCCTGTTTTCTCGCGTGACTTTCTGTTTTGAGCTCTGCGCTTGACCGACCTCAGTGCTTGAACGAGCTTTGCGCTTTACCGAGCTACTCAGTGCTTGAACGACCTTTGCGCTTTACCGAGCTGCTCAGTGCTTGAAAGACTTTTGTGCTTTACCGAGCTACTCAGTGCTTAAAAGACTTTTACCGGGCTGCTCAGTGTTTAAACAAGCTCTGTGACTTACCGAGCTGCTCAGTGCTTAAACGAGCTCTGCTTGACGCTTTAACTGGGCTCAACGCTTGATGCTTTAACCGAGCTCAGTGCTTAACCACGCACTGCGCTTTACCGACCACAATGCTTTGCCGAACTCTGCTTTGATTCTTCTTGAGCTTTGCGCTTCGACGAACTGAGCTGTCATGATAAGCTCCATGCTTTTACCGATCTCCTTTCTTTTACCGATCTCCTTGCTTTTACCGATCTCCTTGTTTTTACCGATCTCCTTTGTTTTGTTACGGTAACTGCACTAAGGTATTCTGTGCCGAGCTGAGGCATTATGTGATATACTCATGTGACAATGTGTTGACAATAATTCCAACACACAATGCCGAGCTTCAAACATCAAACTCTCTTCAGAATCCAACAGGATGTAAGACCCTGACCTGAATGACCTTGATTAGTGTTGATTAATTCGTGTGTTAGCTCTAAGTGTGTTAAGTGTGTTTTGGTTTAATTTGGGTTTAGAATAGCTTTGTTATAGCTTTGGGGAATTTTGAGTGCTTTTGTGATTAGCGGGGCCCTTTGGGGGTTCTTGTTATGACTTTGCGTTTACTTGGGGGATTTTTTGAGATTTCTATGATTGGTGCTTTTATCTCGTTTTACTAATCTCGTTGATCTCTTCAACTTTCATGTTGATCCCATTCCCATCCCGAATCCCGAAACCCGACTTTCCTAGCTTTAAGGGCAAAACAGTCTTATACACTAAATCTGTACCCAATATTTGATATTCCCAAAACCCACGAAACATATACTTTTTGGAAACTCGAATTTCGTCGATCATTTCTTCTTCGTCAAATTCATTTGAAGTCCCGGAAGCCACGATTTTGACCCCACAAAGTTTTTAGTGGTGGTGCCCACTTGCAATTGCTATAAAAGAACTTATCTCCTTCCTTTCTCCATTTCCAGCACAACAAAGGTTTAGCTAGGGCTTTTTCCCCTTTCCCTTTCTTCTTCTTGTTTTCCATCACTTAATCTCCCACCACCCTTGCATCTCTTGAGAAATGGACTTCATCATCTTCCTCACTATCTCAAGAGCTTCTATTGACACTATTCTTGAAGAAAACTCTTCACTCCAAGATCCCCATTGAGCTTGTCTTGCCCATTCGGAGAACCTATAGGTAAGCAATCCTCTCCATCTTCTAGATTTGTGTTCTTGTGACCTTAGAGGAGCTCCATTTCCATTATTGTGAGCTCTCTCTTCTTATTTCATTGTTTGACGAATTTTAGGGTTGTTTTGGGGTTTTTTGTAGAGATTGCGACCTCTGGCTTGGATAGCTTGTTTAGAGCTTGGATTGCTTATTGGAGACCTTGAGGCAAGTGGATGAATGGATAAGTTTTGAACATTTACATGTTTCATGGAAATCTCTTATTTTGCATTAATTGTCTTAGTGATTTTTACATGTGTTTTCATATTCTTCCTTGCCTTGATTTCTATTACTTTTGAAATGCATATTTGTGAGTTGATTTTTGCTATTACGCATCTTGATGAATGCATCCTTTATGTTATTAAAGTGTAGATGAATCTTATGGGTGATGGTTTCTCTTTCTTTGGAGATCGAATATGAATGAATGGACGAGTTTGGTTGGATGTAATGGGAAGTAGAGAATAACGCTGTGGTGTTTTAAAGAAACTTAATGCTTGTTATTGGGAGGCAAGGAGGCCTTTGTTGTAGGAAAAATGTTTTGGAGGAAGAGGAGAAGAAGGCCTGGATGGCCATTTTCGAGCAGCAAAAATGATTTCCCCGCTCGAGCGGACATCAGGCCGCTCGAGCGCATAGTCATTCTGACTGCAGCTCGGGCAGCAAAAATAACTACCCGCGAGAGCGGACGTCAGGTGGCTCGATCGCGTAGTCATTCTGACTGCACCTTGGGTAACAGATTGACTGCCCGCTCGAGCGGACGATTGACTGCCCACTCGAGCGCGCAGACGTTCTGTCCACTCGTCTTCCTGCGCAGCCCAGGTCCACTCGAGCGCACCCCCTCTTGGATATGGACCACTTTTGGGGCTCGGGAAAGGTTTTTAAGGGAATCCCTTGGTATTGAGGAGGTTTATGAGGCAATGTACGAAGCCTATTGGAGAAAGAAACCAAACCACATGCTTACATTTGAAGTTTTGAAAATCCTAAGGTGTATAAAGAGCCCAGGATGTCTCCAAACTCAAGGAGTACCAATTTTATTGAATATGACATACGGGACCTTTATTCACTTTGATCAAATTCCGAATCCCGATACTTGTCCCGAACTTCATGATCTATGGTTTATCATTCCCGAAAATACCGAATTTAGCATTGTGATAGTCCCGATATGCACTTCCCGTTTGAAATGATATTTTGTGCCTTCGAGCACCCCTTCCTGCCCGTTTATATAAGTGCATCATATGTATTTGTACTTGTCTTGATTAACGATATTTGACCTATGAGTCGACACCTCTAAGCTTGGATAACCTTGTTGGTCTGATCCACCAACTTGAAGATCCCCCTCCCGTCCCGCCAGCTGCAGTTTGGATACCGCTACCCGGTTATTACCGAGGTCATGTCCCGATGCCGTAGATTGCTACTGTGGTTCCCGATGCTCGGTTCGCTACCATGGTCATGTCCCGTATTATTATTATGTATATGTATATGTTACTTATGTTGCATCTCCTTACTTCGGTGACTGAGGTCAACATCCCGATATGCTCATGTCACTTCGGTGGTAGAGGACTTAGCTTCGTGTGGTTGTCATATTGCTTGTTTCCCGAATTTCTTGGATACCTTACTTGTTTTTAATTGGATATATGTTTTGAATAGATGATCCTTTTGTTTTATGAAATTTATTGTTTTAACAGGTTTAAATGTTTTTCCAAGGTAATTTCAATTATTGTATTATCTTTTCACCCACCTGCAAAACCGTCGTGTTTGACCCTTGTTTTGGTACTCAGGTCCTGTTGTCGGTTATCCCGAGGAGGAGCATGAGGAGGCGGTCGGAGAACCGCAACGTCTAGTTGAGTGGCAAGCCGATGATGTCGTTTAGACATCCGGGTGTTTGAGTTATGTAACATTTTGGGTTAGGAATTAACCATTCTTTTGGGAGCTTGCTATTTTGTTTACATTTTCCTTTGTTGGCTTCTATTTTTGGGAATTATAATTAAATGACATTGTTGTAAACTTTAACTTTCTTTTGGGAAATAGCTAATGATCATTGCTCATTTTGATACTAGTGTTAATTATGTTTTAATCTTGTTATCTTGGACATGAATGTATGAATTAGATTTGCTACACGCTTCCGCACTTAAAAGAAATACTTTTGTCGATGTGATATCCTCACCACAGACACCTGTGGGAAATTGCGTGTACGAGTGGCATCTTTGATGAACTCGTATACGTTTTGATTTAAATTAATTCATAGGATTGTGTATCATTTATTCATCATCCACACAACATAATTTCTCTTCAACGTCCCGATCCCGGATTAGGCTTACCCGCTTGGGGACCCGGTCCGAGGTCGCGACAGTGAGTTTCTTCCTCACTTTTGTAATTGAATGTGGGAAAGAATGGAGGTGAGTAGAAGGATTCTTGGTGGATGTTTTGCTGATGATTTAAACATGATATTGAGGTGATTATATGTCCTCTAATGTGTGTAGAAATGGGGCCATAAAGGAGTTTGTAAGAAGAGGAAAAAAAAGAGAAACAGAACTGTCCCAGAACCAGTTTCTGGATAGTTCGCTCGAGCGACCTTGACAGGTCGCTCGAGCGAACCGTCCAGGAAAGGGTTTCGTTCCATCCAGTGGACAGCTCGCTCGAGCAAAGTTGGACCCAGAAAATCGTTCCAGAGAGCTCATCGCTCGAGCGAACTTCAGGTCGCTCGAGCGATGGACACATTTCATCTGGGGCTATTTTGGAAGCAAAAATGAAATGTTTAAATGATTGAGAGAGGTTTGCTGGGAACCCTATTGTGATGGGAAGACTTATAAACATTGTTTAAACCCGTTTGAGAAAGAAACTACATCACGAAAATTCATTTGAAGTTTTGAAAATTCCTAAGGTGTATAAGGAGCCCGGAATGTCTCAAAACTCAAGGAGTACCAGGTCTATACTGAAATCGACATACGGGACACCTATTTACCTTAAACAAATCTTGAACATGATATTTTGCCCGAAACTTCAAAAGTTTATTTGTATTCTCTTGTTCCTGAGATTTACACTATATGACTTGTTATTCCCAAATACAATGAAATTGTACTTGTAACAGTTGTTAGCCCCGAAATGTATTGCCCGACATGATAGGATATTTGTGCCTTTGAACACTCTCATCCTACCCGTTTATATGCTTGTACTTGATGTATTTTATATGTGTCTTGATTTTTGTTATTTGACCTATGAGTCGGCATTGTTGGATTTTGATGAGAGTTTGATGTTTGAAGCTCGGTATTTTGTGTTGGAATTATTGTCAACACATTGGCACACAAGTATAATAAAGAATGCCTCAGCTCGGTAACGAAAACAAGGAAGACATGCTGAGCTCGGCCATGACAAGGAAGACATGAAGAGCTCGGTAACAAGGAAGACATGAGCTCGGTAAAAGCACGGAGCTTGGTAAAAGCACTGAGCTCGGTAAAAGCATTGAGCTCAGACATGATAGCTTAGGTTGACGAAGCGCAGAGCTCAAAGAAGAATCAAGCGCAGAGCTCGTTCAAGCATTGAGCCCGGCAAAGCGTCAAGCGTTGAGCTTGGTCAAGCGTCAAGTGTTGAGCTTGGTCAAGCGCAGAGCTCGTTCAAGCATTGAGTTCGGCGAAGCGCAGAGTTTGTTCAAACACTGAGGTCGGTCAAGCGCAGAGCTCAAAACAGAAACTTGCGCAAAAAAAAATAGGGGATCTCTTCCAATCCTTGAAGGAGTTCTCAAAACAGAAACTTGTGCGAGAAAAAACAGGGGATCTCTTCCTATCCTTGAAGGAGTTTCCAAAACCTCTCCTAGCCTTTTTGCAATCACGAATTAGGGTTGGCAAATCCTATAAAAAGGCATGCTAGGGATCTTTGCAAACACACACAGAAAGAGAGAAGATTTGTGAGGGTGTGTGAGCTTGCAAGGAGATACTGCTGTGATTCTTTTACAGCAAGTCAAGAAGAAACTCTGCATCAAGAAGATGGTTCTTCATCAGTAGTTCCTTCAGATAAGTATTTCTCAATTCATATTTATTAAAATCTGATTTGTATGAGATTGAGAGTGAGAGATTGTAGAAAGGAATTTCTGTAAAGGGTTCTTCCCTAATCATTGTAAAACATCAAGTGGGTGCTTGGTGTTGGGGTTTGGTGATCCCGTCTGTTGGTGCAGACAAATTGTAAAGGGAGTTGTTGCTTCCTAGATAGTGGGTGCTATCTGAATCAGGGGTGGGTGCTCCTTGAAGTTGAAGCTTCAGAACTAATTAGTAAGACTAGCCTCGGATTGGTGTCCGGGTAGTCGTTGCACCGTGGACGTAGCCTTTGGGTGAACCACGTTAAAACCTTGTGTTCCTATGGTTGCTTGATTATTGTTTTACTGCTTTGATTATTTGGACATATTTATATTCAAGTAAAAAGTATTGAGACATCACTGATTCACCCCCACTCTCAGTGATCGTGTGATTCTAACAATTGGTATCAGAGCAAGGTTCCTTTAGCAAGCATTAACACGCTGAGGGTGATCTTTGAACGAATCACATGGGGTCCAATTTGAAAGTATATGCTAACCAGATCTGAAGTCCCATGCCAGGGACGTCCATGACTGATTTTTAAAAAGAAAATCAGATTGCAGAAATTTGCTTTTGGCAACGCAAATCAGCCATATATCTATGCATAAAAACGCCATGAAATCATGATCAACATGTGTATAATAAAAGGAGATGAAAGAGGACTAATACCTTGCTGATATGAAGACTTCAAATCTCTGAAACCAAGGCTCCAAGGGACTGATTCTAGACCGGCAATTAGCAATGTGTGTTGCAGGAATTTTCTGCAGTAACTTTCCTTTGATCTTCTCCTCTATTCCACAACCCAATCTGATTGGCTATGATGGTGGGATCAAACTATGGAATCCTTGAGAGGTTTTCTGAACTATATTATGTGGAAAGACCCAGACCTGATTTCCTCTCTTCAAGGAAGAAAGAACAAGCCAGCAATAGGCGTGGATCAAAGGGCGAGGGCAGCCAATGGGATTTTCTTCTTGTTGCACGCCCTAGGGGCTCTCTCACTCTTTAATATTTTCCCTCCCCCTCTTGCACGCCCAAAAGGGGATAAATATGGATGGCTTATTACTCTCTAAGTTCTCTCCAATTAGAAATAGGAAACTAAGAGGTCCATCCCACAAAAATAGCAACAAGCTACCTTAGGTGTGCAACACTTTCTAATTTTTAGTTTCTAAAACAATTAGGAAACTTTTACTATAGGAATTCTTACCGAATGAGGAGTCCAACCTTCCAAGTAAAGAAACTGTGAGACCCCGACCCGAGAGGCCCAGATTAGTGTTTTTGAGCTGTGTTTTAGCTCTAAGTGTGTTTCGTGGTTTTTAGGTTTAATTGGGATTAAAATAGCTTTGTTATAGCTTTGGGATATTTTGAGTGTCATGGTTTTAGTGTGGGGCCCTTTGGGGGTCCCCTGTTTATGGCTTTTCGTGTATTTGAGGTTTTATCTTGGTTTTCTTGACTTGTATTTTATCCCGATTTACTTGTTTTGTTAATACCTTCAACTTTCATGTTGATCCCGTTCCCGTCCCGAACCCCGAAACTTGACTTTTCTAGCTTCAAGGGCAAAACAGTCTTTTCACACTAAATCTGTACCGGATTATTGTTATTCCCGAAACCCGTGAAACATATACTTTTTGGAAACTAGATATTTCGACGATCATTTCTTCCTTCCTCGTCGATTTCATCCGAAGCCCCGAAAACCACTATTTCAGCCTTTCAAAGTTCTTAAGTGGTGGAGCCCATTTCATTGACTATAAGAGAACCCATCTCTTCTTTCCCTTCTCCATTTTCCAGCACAACTGAGCCTAGGGTTTCTTGCACCCTTTTCTTCTTCTTCTTGGCTTCTCCATCATCAAGAGACAACCAATCTTGCACCAACATCTAATAGGACTCCATCATCTTCTTCACAACTTCAAGAGCTTCCTATTGGTACCATTTTTGAAGAAATCCCATCTCCACAAGATCCTCTTTTGGCTTGCTTTGCTCATTTGGAGAACCTATTGGTAAGATCTCTCCCTAATCTTCTAGATTCATGTTCTTTTGGTTCTTGAGAAGCTACATTTTCATTCTTGAAAGCTCTCTCTTCTTATTGCTTGTTTTGACCCATTTTAGGGTTTGTTTTTGGGGGTTTTTGTAGAGATTTTGTTCTTGGCTTGCAAGTGTGATTAGAGCTGGTTTTTCATTGATTAAAGACCCAAGGCAAGTGGATGATTTGATACTTTTACATTTGAATGAGATTTGATAAAATGCATTATGATTTCATCAAGTATTTTGTGATATTAATGGCTTGTTTAGACTTGAAATAAATGCACATTTGAGAGTCTTGATAGCTTGTTTTATCCAAGTATTAGATTGCTAAACATGTTTGAAAGAATGTAGAAAGGAATGGAAGAAATAGAAAAGGCCACTGCACTGCTGTAACAGAACCTGGGTTCTGTTACGCAGTGTACGCGGTCGACCGGCCAAGGGGCGCGGTCAACCGGGTACACTGGAACAGGCCCCCAGCTGAAGGACCTGCTGCACTGCGGGATACACTGTTCCGCAGTGTACGCGGTCGACCGGCCAAGGGCGCGGTCGACCGGCGACACAGAAGTCAGGCTCTCTGGAGCCTGACCAAATCACTATTCATCCATTTAATTTACAACTCCCGGTCGACCTGGCCCATGGGCGGTCGACCGAGCCCCCTGTGTATGCGGTCGACCGGCCCAACTGGAAAACCTGCTGAAAGTGGACTTTAAAGGGACTTTTGGCCCTTTGTAAGATGAACTTTAAAGGGACTTTTGGCCCTTTGTTAGATGGACTTTAAATGGACTTTTGGCCCTTTGTTAGATGGACTTTAAAGGGACTTTTGGCCCTTTGTTAGATGGACTTTCAATGGACTTTTGCCCTATGTTTAGGTGGACTTTAAATGGAACTTAGTGACCCTTTGTGGACTCGTTTGACTTCCTTTGAGGATGGTTGAACCGACATTTCCTCACGGTTAATCCGGTTGTATCGGTACTTAATCTAATTCAATCTTGAACGGTACGGAACGACGGGATATCCTTTCTTTTATCTAAACGCGAAATTGGTTTGTTTGGGTATCGCGAATCCGTTTTTCCTTTCGATGACTGAGTAGGTTGTAAGGTACTACTAGATTAACGTTGAGCTTAGGATCCCCTCTCTATTATGTTTCGTTTAATTAAAATTCGATTAGGGTTTGAATCCCTAAGGTGCATAAAGAGCCCGGAATGTCTCTAAACTCAAGGAGTACCAAGTAATCATTACAATCGACGTACGGGGTCCTTATTCACTTGATTTATATTGAATCCCGATAATAGCCCGAATTTCTCGAATTATGATTTGTCTTGAAACCCGATAATAACCCGAATTTCTCGAATTATGATTTGTCTTGAATCCCGATAATAGCCCGAATTTCTCGAATTATGATTTAGCCTTCCCGAAAGTATTGAAAGTGTATTTTAGCATTTTTGCTAGCCCGTTTATACATGCCCGAATGAAATGAAATTAGTGCTTTTGAGCACCCCGTCCCGCCCGTTTATTTAAGTGCATTACATATGATTTGTACATGTCTTGTTTTACATGATTTGACCTATGAGTCGGCACCACTAAGCTTGGCTTTCCTTGCCGGTTTGATCCACCGACTTGGAGACCCTTTCCCGTCCCGCCAGCTGCAGTTTGGATCCCGCTACCCGGTTATTACCGTGGTC
This sequence comes from Camphora micrantha, assembly GCA_003546025.1. Lineage (NCBI taxonomy): Eukaryota > Viridiplantae > Streptophyta > Magnoliopsida > Laurales > Lauraceae > Camphora > Camphora micrantha. Next base: position 35,147 of record QPKB01000335.1, read on the forward strand.
TTGTCCCGATGCCGCAGATTGCTACTGTGGTCCCCGATGCCCGGTTCGCTACCGTGGTCATGTCCCGTATTGTATTATATTATGTATATGTTACTTATGTTGCATCTCCTCACTTCGGTGACTGAGACAACATCCCGATATGCTCATGTCACTTCGGTGATAGAGGACTTAGCTATGTGTGGTTGCCATCTTGCTCGTTTCCCGTTTCCTTGGATACCGTACATGTCTTATATTGCATATGTATTTGGATAAATGATTCTCTCGTTTTATGAAACTATTGTTTTGACAGGTTTAAATGTTTTCTAAGGTATTTTCCTTATTGTTATGTCTTTTCACCCGTTTGCCAAACCGTCGTGTTTGACCCACTATTTTGGTACTCAGGTTCAGTTTCCCCGTCCCGAGCTGTGAGTTGTTGGCTGTGGAGCCATGAGTTGCAGGTTGTCTTGTCGGCGATGTCCTATAGACATTGTGCTTGACATCGGAGTTACGTCACATTTGGGTAGTGGATATTAGTTTGTATTGTTCGGCTTTTATTAGCCTTTCTTGGGATTGTAATTAATGCACATTGATACTTGTAACTTGAACATATATGGAAATGTAATATCCTGTTACTGTCAGCTCTGTATTTTATTTATGTTGGTTTATTCCAGTCTGATGTGGTTCATAAAATGATGGCTTTATGCTAGGGGTTCTATGCGACGCGGAATCCGATGTTGTTCACGGGCTCCGGGTCGCATTACCACGAAAGCTTCCGCAAAAATATTCAGACAGTGTTGTGATTTTGGATCCTCACACACGCGGATCTTGGGAGAAAAATAATCATCCCTCACCTCCCCAAACTCTCCCGCGCCCTCGGTCGGGATCCGGGTTTGGGGGCGTGACAGAAACTTACTAAAGATTGGAAACCTCATACAAGGGACCCCCTTTACGACAGGCCCACAAGAAAGAAAAACACACCATGGCCCACAAGTCAATAAATAAGCTAGAGTTAAATTCATGTATGCCATCAAAGGCCTATTTGAATTTAAACTCAAAAATATTTTTTCCACAAAAATAATTCAACCACATATCATCTAAACAAATTAGGAAACCATGCCAATATAGGAAAGTGGCTAGAGAAGGGACCAAAAGACATATTTGCCCTTGGCTCCCAAAATGACCAAAATGTTCATGCTAACCCCATAAGATCATTTTAACCCTAACTCATTCCACTAAAGAGTTATGGTTGCACTCCAAGGACAAATATTAAATATGAATCAAGCTCGTCAGGAAATGACATTCGTCTTCGACCTACTAAGTGAAATGACCGAAATGCCCCTCTATGTAACATCCATAATCAAGTCAAGTTATCCGATGTACTATCAACCTTCTTGATTATATCTCAACTTTAGAACTTCATATCCTTGACTTAATCATCATCCGGATATCATTCTCTTGGTCCAGGGAGCGACCCACAAGTTCAATATCCATATGGAACATCCATATACTAAGATCTTAGATTTTGATGATTAATTGGATAATTCTAAGGGGACGATCACTCCATCACAAGATGGCATGGATTCTTTTTTGCATCTGCACGTCCCAACTAATCAAGCCCGAGTACCCAAAACACAGAGCTGTCGACCCATGAACAGGATCCCACCCATAGTGAATTAAGGCACAAGAACTCGACTTCGTCAGTTCATCCACATATGCTCAAGATTAGGAGCACTGGTCACTCAGTAGCATAAGGTGACTTGATCTCTCTCAGGATAATGCTATTTTAGAGATCACACCTACAATGGTCCTGTTCAATGCATGACATATGCACTAATGAGATAAATCCCGAAAAGCCTCCCGTGACTAAGGTAAGTCACCCTGAATACAGGAGAGTATCTCACTATAACTTATACCAAGATGAAGTGCCCGACTCCATCTCTCAATTATGAGCCAGTTTATTATTTCAAGTGTCCATGACTCAGACCTGTCTGTGTGTAGCCACTACACACCCAAGTCATTTATTAGAAACAATGGACCTTACACAAACATACATATACACATGAAATAAGAGAAAAAGAATAATTCTAATAAATAACCAGTAAATATCCAGCAACAGAGATGTGAGTGCTGTCAGTGGGCTTTAGGGCATACACAAATCCCAACAAACTCCCACTTGCACTAAAGATCACTATTTCCTAACCTAACTCTCATAGACTCGACATGAGAACTAAACACTTTCTCAGTAAGAGTCTTAGTGAAAGGGTCAGCTAAGTTATTTGCTGAGGCAATCTTTTCCACCACTATTTCTCCTTCTTGGATGAACTCCCGGATCAAGTGGTACTTTCTCTTAATGTGTTTGCCTTTCTTGTGATTCCTGGGCTCTTTGCACTGTGCTATGGCACTTGTATTGTCGCAGTACATGACAATCGGTTTCTGCACCGCAGGAACAACTCCCAATTCCAGCAGGAATTTTCTAAGCCATACTGCTTCCTTTGCAGCTTCCGCTGCTGCCACATACTCTGCCTCCATGGTAGAATCAGCAGTACAATCTTGCTTGACACTTCTCCATGATATAGCGCCTCCTGACAGAGTAAAAACGTATCCTGAGGTAGACTTGCTGGCATCTCTATCAGACTGGAAATCAGAGTCTGTATACGCCAGAGGCGTCAGATCATCTGCTCAGTAGGTCAACATATAATCTTTCGTTGTCCGAAGATACTTGAATATATGCTTAACAGCTGTCCAATGCACAGGTCCAGGGTTTGACTGATATCTGCTAACCATGCCAACGGCAAAACAAATATCCGGTCTAGTACATAACATTGCATACATGAGGCTTCCAACAGCTGATACATATGGGACTCTCCTCATACTCTCTATCTCCTCAGGTGTCTTTGGACATTGATCCCGAGATAGTGGTACTCCATGTCTAGAAGGTAATAGACATTTCTTGGAGTCATGCATGTTAAACTTGACCAATATCTTCTCAATATATGAAGATTGGGACAAGGCTAATATCTTATTCTTGCGATCTCGCAAAAGCTTGATCCCTAAGACATAGCTCGCCTCACCCAAATCCTTCATCTGAAATTGAGATGATAACCAAACCTTAGTAGATGACAACATACCTACATCATTTCCAATGCGCAATATGTCATCCACATACAGAACCAAAAATGCAACTGCGTTTCCACTTCCTTTCTTGTACACACATGGTTCATCAACGTTTTGATCAGAGCCAAAAGATTTGATTGCCTGATTAAACTTGATGTTCCATGCCCTAGATGCTTGCTTAAGTCCATAAATGGACTTCTTAAGCTTACAAACCATGTTCTCTTGGCCACCAGCAATGAAACCCTCTGGTTGCATCATATAGATGCATTCCTCAAGACTTCCATTAAGGAAAGCTGTCTTGACATCCATCTGCCATATCTCGTAGTCATAATGACATGCGATGGCTAAGAGAATTCTAATGGACGTAAGCATAGCCACTGGTGAAAAGGTTTCCTCATAATCGATACCTTCTTTCTGAGTATATCCTTTCGCCACCAGTCTCGCTTTGAAGGTCTCTACCTTCCCAACACTCCTCTCTTCCTCTTGTAGATCCACTTGCACCCTATGGGTTTAATCCCTTCTGGTGCATCTACAAGATCCCAGACCTGATTAGAATACAAAGAATATAATTCAAAATTCATCGCTTGCTGCCACATGTCAGCATCCATATCCGTTACTGCTTCATCGTAACTAGCAGGATCCTCAACCAGATCCTCGGAGTCTGTCTTAAAAGACACTCCCAGATATCTATCTGGCTGTCTAGAAATTCTCCCACTACGACGAGGCTCCGGAGTGTTAAAAGGAATATCCTGTTCATCTACAGCCTTAGGATCTGGTACAGGTGTTGTAGGAGTTCTCAGAAGAATCTCCTCAAGGGTTTCTTTACAACTTAGCTCTTGATGCATCATGTAATCATCCTCCATGTATCTGGCATGAGTGCTGATAAGCACTTTTTGCTCCTTTGGATGATAAAAGATGCCACCTCTAGTTCCCTTAGGATACCCAATGAAATAGCACATTTCTAATCTTGGTTCCAGCTTGGTAGCTTTATCATTCAGTACATAGGCTAGACAACCCCAAATGTAGATATGTCTTAAACTGGGTTTTCGACCTATCCATATTTCTTGCGGTGTCCTAGGCACTGATTTAGAAGGGACCAGATTCAAAATGTATGCTGCTGCTTCTAGGGTAAATCCCCAAAAAGATATGGGTAGGGTTGCATGACTCATCATGGACCTTACTGTCGCGACCCTAGACCGAGGCCGCGGCGGTTAGTTAAAAATTTTGAAAGATTTAAAGACCTCCCACAGGTTCCCGCGGTGAGGGTTCCAAGCAAACACGCATGGAACAACCCACTCACACGATCAAGTATGCGGAAGCGCGTGGCAAATCACATCTTATCATATCATGTCACAACAGGAAACATAATGACATCGAGACATAATATCAGAATGAAACATAACAAGGCATTCCCATAATTCAAGTTGTAAAGTTAACGAAATAAGTTAAGTTATTACACTTCCCAATAAGAGGCCAACATAGGCCAATACAATACCAAAAGTATATCAGAAATCCCAAAAAGTGATCCAACGGAACTCATGCACCACCCCAACGTCTAGATGACGTCATCGGGTTGCCACTCACGGGCTAGGTTGGGCCCAACGGCCTCCTCCTGGCACTCCTCCTCAAAGGGAGGGTCTCCTGCACCTGGACACCATAATACAAGCATCAAACACAACGGTTTGGCAAGAAATCATTTTAAGTGAAAGCATGTAAAACATCGTTAAATCAAAACATAAAGAAATACTTTGCTGAACGTAAACAATACTTACGAAACACTTTCTAAATCGAAGACAAACTAGCATGAATGCATACATATATATCATAAATAGTAAATCCACATAGAGCCCATCCTTTCTCTATCATTTATAATGAAAAGAGCAAGCACGCACGACAAGCACGAATATACATAATATAGCACGACACGATTCCCACAAAAACGGGATTTCCGGCCGCGGAACCGGACACGCACTATGTGTAATAAATACACTACTAATCTGCAGTTAGTTCACATGTTTAAGGACCCCCAATCAGTGGATCAGACTGAAAGGGCAGTCCAAGCTCTGTGGTGTTCACTTGAGTTCATGAATGCACAAAACACGCGAAACACGATTCAAACATATCGAAAATAGAGGGGGAAATCACTTGTCACGACAAGACAAGGCACGACTAGCACAATGCATAATATATATGCTCACAACTTATAGAAGTGATCCCCATTTGATACTTGAAACACATCTTGAAACATATCTTGTAAATACTTGATTTCAAAACGAGTACACTATATTACTTGAAGTATCAAAACAAAGTTCAAAACGCGATAATTTTGTCAAGTACGTACTTAGGCTATTCAATGACTCTTGGGTGATTGGAACTCTGTTGTTAAAATCTAATAATTGGTGTCCCCGAAGTTGCTTCGTATCTTGGAGTTCCAATCACGCAATGTCAGGTTAAAGTCCACAACATAGCCTAGTTTTTCTTTTCCAATCCTTAAAGGTGCATGAATGGGTTAAAATTTCTAAACAGGCTCTTTCCCAAAAAATTCAGGCAGCAGGCAGTTCGCTCGAGCGAACCAGGGGTCGCTCGAGCGGACAGCTTGTTGTCTGCGCCCGGACCAGGCAGTGGCCTGGTCGCTCGAGCGGACCCATGGTTCGCTCGAGCGAACAGGCTTCTGCCTGCGCTCATGCCAGGCAGGGGCCTGGTCGCTCGAGCGGACCCATGGTTCGCTCGAGAGAACAGGCTTCTGCCTGTGCTCGCTAAGTGCAGATATTGCACTCCTACTACATGGTCCACATGTCCATTCTTTTCTTCCTTTCTTTTCAACAATCTTTCCACTCTAATTAGCAAACTAAATACATGATTAACCATGCTATCAAGGCTCACATTGGGGCATTCATTTCAAACTTAATCAAAGCATTAACAAGGAACCCATTTCACAATACTTGAAACCCATTCATCTCTAAACAAATCCAAACTTCAACAAAACAAGACCCATTTCAAAGATATGAAATTCTGAAAGTGTGGAAGGACATTAGATATGCTTGCATTGTCTAAAACAAGATCATAACATGAAAACCTAATCAATCAAAACCTTAATACCAAATGCAAATCCAAGACACACATGTACACCCACATAAAAAGATCACTTACCTTAGCCAAATGAACACAAGATCTTCTTCAAGCACTCCCAACCAAAAGCCAATCCAAGAACTAGAGATGCCCAAACAAGGAGTGAAGAAGAAAATGGAGGTCCTTCCCACCAAGAAACTTCAAGAAAATTGCATCAATGGAAAGCTTAGCTTGAGAGGAAGAAGATGATGGTTTTAGAATTTCATTTGGAGTCTCCTAGCTCAAGCATTCAAGGGAAGAAGAAGAGGGGAAAAGAGGGGTTTTTCCCAGCCCTAAGTTTAGAAAAATTGCAGAGATTTGTAGAATGGAGAGGAAGAGAAGGGAAAGGAGGTTAAGTGTTTGCAAGATGGGACCCATTAGAACTAATTCTTGTATCAAGGAAAAACATGAACTTGCGGGCCTCGGATGAAGTCGACGAAGAAGGATAAAACGATCCTCGAAATATCTAGTTTTCAAAAAGTATATTTTCGACATAGTTTTGGGATCTCGAAAATCGTGTCCAGATTTGAGTGTGAAAAGGCTATTTTACCCTTTTGGCCAAAACTTGAGTTTCTAGGCTTCAAACACAAATGAGCTAAACATGAAACTTGCACATAATCATAAAACCAATCAAATGAGATGAAAATCACGATTCACACAAAACCAAACACAATCTTCCCATGCTTGCACGTACACCCAGGCCTTCCTGAGTGAGCCTAATAAACACTAAACGTTCTCGAACTCCCCCAAAACTAAAAACCATGACTAAACTAATCACATTCTAACCCACGATAACTAAACCCAAATCAAGACTAAGCACACACTAAACAAACACTATTGGGTTAATCCTGGGTTGGGGTTTGACACTTACCATATCAAGAATGGTACGGTTTCTTCTCTCAGCTACACCATTTTGCTGGGGTGTACCTAGTGCAATCAACTGAGATACAATCCCATGTTGTGTGAGGTACTCCTTGAACTCACCCAGGAGGTACTCGCCACCTCGATCAGATCGAAGGGCTTTGATATGTTTACCTAGTTGTAGCTCCGCCTCAGCCTTAAATTGCTTGAACTTATCAAACGACTCAGACTTGCGTCGCATTAAGTACGCATATCCATACCTAGAGTAATCATCAGTGAAAGTGATGAAATACTCATAACCTCCTCGAGTTGGTTTGCTAATAGGACCACACACAATC